>JAJSEA010000658.1:0-12348 GCA_026724345.1 Candida sp. AC06 | reverse complement strand
GTTGACAATGGTTGCAAAATTTGGCATGCCAGCGGTAAGTTGGTGTATTTGAAGGAGTACTCCGAATTGTACTCCATTGGTTGGAAGCCACAACCATTAGACCAATTCCCACCAATTAGAGCATTAGAAGCAGCCCCTGAGGCTCACGAGTCCGCCAAGGAGTACTTGGCCAAACGTGAAGCATCAGCTAGTGCTGCTGCTAAAAAACCAACCGGTGCTTACCGTCCGCCTCACGCCAGAGGTTCCGGTGCCAGTGCCCCAGCTTCGTCCTTATACCAAAAGGAGTTGCAAAACAACATGAGAAACAGTGGCACTCCACCACCACCTGGCTTGGCAAGAAACGGTGTTAACCCCCCACGAGTTAGAACTGTTGTGGGCGCTGCTCCACCTGCTGAAAAGGAAAGCAAGTCTGCTGCTAAGAACAGAAAGAAGAGAGAAGCTAAGAAGCAACAAGAACAAAACGCTGGTTCTCCTGGACCTTCCGCTTCTTCTCCAGGCGCCACTCCTGCTCCTGAATCTGCTGCATCCCCATCTCCCGCGCCAGCTCCAACTCCAGCTCCAGCTAGTGGTGTTATCGGTGGTGTTGCATCGATAGAGGAAAAGAAAATCAGATCCTTGTTGAAGAAGTTGAGAGCTATCGAGCAGTTGAAGATGAAGCAAGCCGCAGGTGAAAGCTTGGAAGATACCCAAGTTATAAAGATCTCCAAAGAAGATGAAATTAGAGCCGAATTACAAACGTTAGGTTGGAATGAATAGTTCTTAGTTTTATTTATTGATTTGATTCTTTTTCTCCATTTTTCTTTTTTAATTTTGGTATGTTATTTTAGTCTTTTTGTGGGGGGTCTTGTGCATAATGGAAGACGTTATTATTTGTTTTGTAAAAGTATAGAAACCTAAGGAGAAATACAAATTAAAAAAGATGATTTCAAAACATATACATGTGTGTGTGTATATATTCCCTAACTATCTACAATTTAACCACCATTTCGTCTCCTTTGTACTTTGCAATAACGTCCCCAATGTCATACTTTTCTGCAATATGTGGGTTAATAAACCTGCCACCCAAATAATGAGAACCAGTAAACTTGAGCGCAGCCGGTTTAGGTGCCGTCAAACTCACCAACACACTAGCGCCGATATCCACGCCCACAGGGCCATCGTCCACGTCCCATCCTGATGGGATATCAACAGAAAGAATTGGCGGCAAGCTCTCGTTATTAGAACTAAGATAACCAATCAAGTCGTCGAATGGAGGACGCAATGGCGGCTTGAATGAAAACCCAAACAACGAGTCAATAATCAACGCAACGCCCGAGTTGCGTCTGTCCAACAAGTGTTTGACCTCGTCGAGGGTCGACAACTCCGTGACGTCCAAGTCCTGGAGCTGCTTCACGAGTCGGCCATACAATGGGTTGGACGTGGACTTCTTTGGGTAGTAAATCACGGGGTCGTAGCTGCCCCAGAGCTTCAAGTGGCGGGCAGCCACCAATCCATCCCCGCCGTTGTTTCCCGGGCCAACCAACACCAAGACCTTGCTGGTTGCTGGTGGTGGAGGTGGTGGGAACTCCTTATGGACGACTTGCGCCACGGCCAAGCCCGCAATCTCCATCAATTGGTCAATGGAGAACTCGCCCGAGGACATCAATTCCTGGTCTAACTGGAAGGCGGATTTGGCGGAGAGGGTCTTGAACAAGGGTCTTGACATGATTAAGTCAACGGGGGTGTATGTAGTGAAGTTGAACTTGAAGTTGAAGTTTGGGATCTCGATGATATCTAGCGGGAGCCCGATGGCGGAAAAGAAGATGAGAACACAGCCGAATAGGTAGAGCGCGGTGAAGATGAACCAGAATGGTTTCGTGGATGGTTCGTAAGGGACTCCTTTGTGTTTGCTCTTGTGAACAGGTGATTTTTTCTTTTTCATTTCTCCCCCCGGAAAACCTGCCCCTTGCTGCTGTAGGTATAACGTGGGTCAAAAAAATAAATCTGGGACGCTAAGAGGAAATCACTGCATTTATAGCATAATGGATCCCTAGTTTCCATTCATGAGAAATCAAATGCATCTTACAACCGTCGTAAAGGCGAATTATGTTGTGTTACGGAAGGTTTTTGTTTTACCTTTTTATTATACATCAACAGATCATGTTACACAAAGATGTAATGGTCACGTGATCTGATGGCTGATAACAGCGATAATCTACTTGTGACTGTCTCTATGACCTGGGTAGTATTTCCAATGGAAAGAAGGCACTCTAAATATCACTGGTAGCTCCTTCTCTGGCGCAATTACCACACCTCTACTGATATCTTCTATCATCTTCTCAGGTCGGAAGTGAGAGAACCAACAGTGAAAAAGTGCGTCTCTTCACGTGATTGCCCTCGAACCTTCCTAATTCAGCAATTAATTTTGTCTATCGGGGCTCTGTACCTTTTCTTATGCAATTGATTACATTCCTGGGTTCAACCAGAAAAATTTTTACCTCGTTTCTTGATCGTCTAATCCTCACGCAAATAAATTCTGAACCCAACTCAGCACACACACACACACACACACACACAAAGGAAAGCACGAGCCCTTTGTTAGATGTGTTCATTGTTGATTGTATTCCCCCATTCTGTGTGGGCTAAATGTCGTCGCAGATGTCGCTGAGGGGACACCTGCGTGCGCCAGTTTTTTCAAGATTGTTTTTATTTTTCTTTTGCTTTTGGGTGTTGGCCCCTTAAATCCAATTGTGTGTGTGTGTGCACATGTCTCTGTGTGAATGTATTGGTTGTGAGTATGTTGATCTAGAGCAAATCCGCATTACTATTGTGTATTGGCGTCTAACCACAGATCAAGCCACTCCACTTTCACCTGTCAATCGTAAGAAAAGGAGGCAGGCAGAATAACGGCTACGGCCAGGCACTTTCAACATAGTTTTTTCGTTTCTCCCTTGTTTTCGTGTCTTCCTGTACATTGTCCTCTGTGACAAACCAATTCTCGTTCTCACCAAGGGAAAGCAAGGAAATGAGAAAAAAAAGGCGTGAGTGGAAAAAAAAACAAATGAAAACAACAACAACGAATAACAAAAAAAAAAAGCAGAAACAGGGAAGAAACAGCCACAAGTTCCAACCTACCCAGACTACTTTCCCACTTATTCTTTCTTAGTTTTCACCATATAAAGCTATTTTCTTTTAACGACCGTCTTAAAAAGCTATCCAGTTGGTCATTTTTTTTCCTTCAAAGAAGCAAACCCTTTGAATACCCTATTAAACATACTGGAATTTGCTTTGCCCAAGGCACCAACCCTTTTTTTTTTATTGCAAGGTTCCAGTTTCAGACCCATACGTCAACAAGTTTCAATCTACTTCTTAGAGCCGACGGCAAAAAATATAATCAGATGTCGCAATACAACAGCTATAGAGCCAGCACGAGGGACGACAGCGAGGCCCACCATTCCCCGTTGATCAACTACAGAAAAGACGCGAAGAAGGGTATCAAGTTCACGTTTATGGTTGTTGGTGAGAGCGGTACCGGTAAGACTACCTTTATTAACAGTTTGTTGAACAAGAAGGTGTTGAATCACCGGTACGAGAAATTGGGCCATACGGCTGGCGAAACGAAAACGTTGAGTTTCACGTCCGCCAAGTCCGTGGCCTTGCCAAACACTTCTATATTGACCAAGAACGAGTTCAATCCCAGAACTATAAATGAAGAGCCGGGGATTGCTTTGACCGAGACCCACATTGAGGTTGTTGACGATGACAACCAGAAGTTGTTGTTGAATATCATAGATACGCCAGGCTTTGGGGAGAACTTGAACAACGAATTGTGTTTTGTCGAGATTGAGAACTACTTGAAGCAGCAATTTGACTTGGTGTTGGCTGAGGAAACTAGAATCAAGAGAAACCCACGTTTTGTCGACACTAGAGTCCATGTGATGTTGTATTTTATTACCCCAACTGGTCACGGTTTAAGAGAGATTGATATACAGTGTATGAAGAGGTTGAGCAAGTATGTCAACATCATCCCAGTTATCGGCAAGGCCGACTCCTTCACTCCAAACGAATTGCAATATTTCAAACAACAAATCAGAATTGACATTCAGAAATTTAACGTGCCAACCTTCCAGTTTGACAACTCGTTGAATGATTACGATGAAGACGAAGATTACGACTTGATACAGGAATGTAAGTTCTTGACCAATTTGCAGCCATTTGCCATTGTTACTTCTGAAGACGTTTTTGAAGTTTCCAACAACGGCGAGGCACCCAAGATTATAAGAGCGAGAAAGTATCCATGGGGTTTGGTGGACATTAACGACACAAGATTCAGTGATTTCCCAATTTTAAGGTCAGTCTTGTTGGGCTCTCACTTGCAGGACTTGAAGGACTTGACCCATGACTTCTTGTATGAGAGGTATAGAACCGAGAGATTAACCAAAGTTACTGGTAACGGGCAGGGTTTCGAAGACGATGAATATGAAGACGGTGAGTTCCACGATACTGTTGAGCACCAGACCCACGATGCCCAGGACAGAGGTGGCTTGAACAACAATTCTACAATTCCTTCGTTGTCCAACTTGGCTCAATTGACCAACGGACATGACCATAGCCATAATGGTCACAGCAACGGCAATGGTGACAACAATTCTATAACGTCAGCCAGCTCCTCGATAAAGAAATCCAACTCGATGTTGTTGGACGAAGAGCACCACACACCAAAATTGAAGAACCTCAGCTCATTCACATCTTCTACGTCGACAGTATCGTTTGAGAACGGAGAGAAGGAGAAGGACAGAGCACCAAACAACAATGCGTTCAAGAGATTGTCGATTGGTCCACAACGTAACCAGTTGCGCCAAATTTCAGAGACGGTGCCATATGTGTTGAGACACGAGAGAATCTTGGAGAGACAACAGAAGTTGGAAGAGATGGAACAAGCCAGTGCGAGAGAGTTGGCCAACAGAGCTGCTCTTTTAGAGAAGAAGGCCGCCGAATTGAAAGCAAGAGAGAAGGTTTTAAGACAATTGGAGTTGGCTAGAGCTGAAAGGCTGGCCAATTCGAGCTTGCACAGAAACGAAAGTAACCTTGATGGTGAAGAAGAATTGGTCAACCGATATGACAATTCTGAATACCAACACGACGACAGCACCCCAAATTATGAAACCTCGAGATTGCAGAAGGACGAAACGTTGACGGACTTGCACTCGATTGTAAGCAATGGTCACTAGTACGGGAAAGCAAGAAAGGATCTGTTTTGTTGAATGAAAGGGCATGGTTCACTAACTAGATGGAAAGATAAAAGACAGATTTATAGAAGGATGATTGTGCAGTTTGTATTTTAAAAAAAAAACCTTTAATTATTATATTTCTACCTTTTTTTTTATAGTTAGAGAGTTTTAGTAAATATATAGTGTATTATGGAAGTTTGATAACATCGGGGGTTTGCCAAAGGAAGATAGCACCGGAAGGGATTTGTGATCTGCAAGATGACGAACGGATGCCTACACCTATTAACCGAACCGAACAGACTAACTTAGCAACGGTTATCCCCCCCAAAGCGCCGTTCTTTTGTGCAACCAAACGTGTGGTGGGGAAGACAAACACGTTACTTTTTTTTCTCTGCGTTTGCCTTGGGATGAGCTCCGAACATTACACATACTCAAGAGCAACAACCAATAGGCATTTCGTCAATTGGAGGAAACCGGTAATGGGCACAAAGTTCACTCCCCGGAGTATGCACTAGGCAAGGTCATACGTCAGTGTTTAATCTCAACCCCACAAAATATGACCCTATTCATGCATCGGCCTTGTCTTGCATTGTTGGTGGTCGGTCTAAAATGTACAAGAAGTGATGAAAATGCCTTACGCTTCGGAAAATAGACTCAGTTAGCCATGGGTTGGGATTTTGTGGTTCGTAGGTACTTAATGTATCACGTTTAAGTTTACCCAGTCGTTATAGTGTGATGCCAAAAGAAATTTTTTAGGTGGTGTTAGTGGGGGAGGAGGAGGAGGAGGAGAAGTAGTGGTAGTTTCACCTCTTGGCTGAAACATCGATTGTGGTTCCAGCACGATCACACGTTACCTCTCCTGACGGTCTTGCCCGTACTTCTGGTTGATTGGGTTTATCGCTGTTCAGTAAGGTTTGTTTCTTGGATGCTCTTCTCTTCTTAGCCATCTCCTGAGCGTACGGAAAGACAGTCCCGCACCAAAGAGCGTGTGAGCGACCAGAAATATCTGACTCTGTCGTATCCGTAGTGCGAAAGAACGCCTCGTGTGAGGCTGTAACTGGTGGTGTTTTTCGCGGGAACTCCTGCCTAAAAAGAAAACAATGGCATCCCAGCCCAACACTTGGCCCCTCCCTCCACTCCGTAGGAGCCAAAATTTCTTTTGGCAAACTGAACCACCGAAGGCAACGCCAATTGAACCAGGGAAGTACGGAGAGTGTGGGAGAAAGGAGTGGGGGAGGAATATGCCTAGCCTGGAAGAATTGATCCTCACTAAAGCTTGTTGACATACGCTAAGAAAAAAAAAAAGAACAGCCCACCCAAGCAACTAACTTTGCAACTCTATCTTCTTATCTCTGAAATTAGTCGTCCATTTTCCAGAACCGTTGGTATTCTTCCGGCTGCTGAGATGTTCCTGAGAGAAGGTTTAAAAAGAAAGTGGCACTCTGCTATTGTCTTTCTGGTCCTCATCGCATCTCGAAGGTCTGCTTTATTTTGGCTCCCTTTGCGTGACGGAGTATGAAACAAAGCGTCTAATTAATCTTGATTGCAGAGACTAGGATCACGAACCATTGGATGTAAACCTTCCCTGCCTCTGATAGCAACTTATCTACACGGCATTTTACTTCGCTTTAACCTTGCACTCTGTTGATATAACGCAAAAGGAACAATATGAATTTCCCCGTGCTTTTCTTGGCATTTCACACTCAATTTATTTTCTGTGCAGGAAGCACGCTTTTTTTTTTTTTTGTGGGCGCCTTCACTTTGGAGGGGGGGTTCCTACTGGGGAGCGCGCTACGGCCAAGTCTTCGTATCAACCTTTCTATTCCGCCACAGAAACGCCCTACATGTTCCGTTTCTTCTTTGCCCGGACTCGCCTTTTTTTTATCTCCACTTGTGATAGCCTGACTTACGTAACCCATAGACCGACCGAAGAGAATCCTGCATGCTCTATCTATCTAATAAAAATATCGTCCATATTGTAACTTGCTTATTATATTTTTCTGTCTGTTTGTATTGGAATGACATTTGTGCTAAGGTTTTTTTTATTTTGCAAATACAAAAAGAAAAAAGAAACACAGAAATATCCATTTCCTATAAAACGTACCTCATTTCCCACCTGTTATTAATTGCATAAATACCACTTTGTTGTTCGTCTTACTACCTTTCTTTTTCAAACCATACAATTGCATTTCAAGCTAGCTTGTTATTTATTTGCTTTTATATTTAATACTCCCCCGTTTTTTTATTTTTTGTTTGTTTCGCATCCAATCCTTAATTTTCGTTACATTCTTCTAGACCACCTGCCAAACAACAAACAAACATCATCATGGTTCTCGGGTTCAAAAACGAGAAAGATCAAGCCGTAGAGGAGAAGAGATCCTCGGGAATGGACTTGGAGTCCGTCATTTCCAACCACACCAACAACTACGATCTTTATGTTGCCAAATCAAACCCCTCCGTGCACAACATTGCCGAAGAGGGCCACCAGTTGCGTAAGAAAATGGACGCCAGACACACCAGTATGATTGCTATCGGTGGTGCCTTGGGTACCGGTCTTTTGATTGGTACCGGGCTGGCTTTGAAAACTGCAGGTCCAGGTGCCATTTTGGTGGCATACGCCGCCATTGGGTTTGTCGTCTACATGGTCATGACAGCCCTTGGTGAAATCGCCACTTTTGTGCCATTGCCAGGTTTTGCCAACTACGGTAAGAGATACGTCGATGAAGCTTTGGGTTTCGCCTGTGGTATTGTCTACCTTATCAAGTACTTGGTTCTTCCGGCAAATCAGTTGACTGCCGGTGCCTTGGTCATGCAGTATTGGATCTCGAGAGAACGTGTCAACCCTGGTGTGTGGATCACGGTTTTCCTTGTCTGTATCACGTTTATTAACTTCCTTGGTGTCAGATTCTTTGCCGAAATCGAGTTCTGGTTGAGTGTGCTCAAAGTGCTCGTTTGTTTGGGTTTGATCCTCTTGTTGTGGATCATTGCCTTGGGCGGTGGTCCAACCCACGACAGAATTGGTTTCAGATACTGGAAAGACCCAGGTGCATTCATCCACTACTACAACTCCGCCATGGACATTGAAATCGATGGACCTAAGGGTAGATTCGTCTCCTTTGTTGCTGTCTTGGTCACTGCTGTTTTCGCCTACCTTGGTTCCGAATTGGTTGCCATCACCTTCAGTGAAACCAGAAACCCAAGAAGAGCCATCCCAAGAGCCATCAGATTGACCTTGTACCGTATCCTTGTTTTCTACATCTTGTCCATTTTGTTTGTCGGTATGTGTGTTTCCGCCAAAGACCCATTGTTGTTGGGTGCCAGTGGTACCAACGCCGGTGCTTCTCCATTCGTTATTGCCATCAAGAACGCCAAGATTGACGGCTTGGACCACTTGATCAATGCCTGTATTCTTTTGTTTGTCCTTTCTGCTTCCAACAGTGATATGTATGTCTGTTCCAGATCAGCCTACAGTTTGGCCGTTGACGGATACCTTCCAAAGTTCTTCTCCAAGACCAACGGACTCGGTGTTCCATACTATGGTGTTTCTTTGAGTTTCTTGTTCTGTTTGTTAGCCTACATGAACGTCTCCTCCGGATCCGCCGTTGTTTTCGGATACTTTGTCAACGTTGTCTCCTTGACTGGTTTGCTCGCCTGGGCTTGTATTTTGGTTTTCCACATTAGATTCATGCAAGCCTTGAAAGCACAAGGTATCGACAGAAACAAGGACTTGGTCTACAGATCGCCATTGCAACCATACGGAAGTTGGATCTCCTTGTCCATCTGTGTTCTCATCATCTTCATCAAGAATTTCACGGTGTTCTTGGGCGGTAAATTCGACTACAAGAACTTCATCACTGGTTACATTGTCTTGCCAATCTTTATTCTCATGTTTGTTGGTTACAAGATCATCTACAAGACCAGATGGTTGAGATCCGACGAAGTCGATTTGACCACTTTCAAGGACGTTATTGATGCTGAGTTTGAGAAGTTCGAAGCCGAAGACGCTGAAAGAAAGGCTATTAGAGAAGCTGAGGGCAAGCGTTTCGATGGAACCTGGTTCTATGACAAGTTCTTGGGATGGATTTTCTAGACTTTTATAGTTTTTATTTTGTTATTATTATCATTATTACCTATTTATCGTTTAATCTGCGTTTGACATTGTAGGTAACTATGATGTCGTTGTAAGATTACCAGAGTTTTTGGCAAAATTTCGTTGCAAAAAGTGGAGGAAAATTGGGGCAGCACAAATTGAGTTGCGCGCCTTGTTGCTTCAACTTGTGAGTCTATAATGATAGACTGCTAGAATGCGAGGCGTTTCTTTTGACCAGGATGCTTCTTGAATAGCTGATTGTCAAATCATCTTGTTATTCAAACTCCATCAATACTAGATTGGGTGACGTGCAATTTTTCAGAAAACCACAAAACTGGGCTTCTGGCTCTGTGGGATGTCCCATTCAGTCTACATGTTTCTATGTGGCGGTTCGGTTCCCGTAGTGGGATTAGTGCGCCTGCGTGGCGAAATGGTTATCGCTTTTGACTTCTAATCAAAGGATTCCGGGTTCGAATCCCGGCGTGGGTTTACTTTTTTGTTGTTTTGTAGGACATGGTCGTTGCCTACTTTACTGGCCAGTGTTCATGTGCAAATTTTTGCTGCTTATGTGTGGTCATCTAGGCACAGGCTAATTTTTATTTTTCATGTGCGATGTGTCTGTGTGATTCTTTGTGGGATTCATGCTTGAACCATGCCGTGGCCCGAACCTTGGCTGTGTATTTTGCCACCCATTGGAAGGCAGCCATTGCGGATTACCGACCTTCTCCATATCTGGGGTGTGGTCGTCAATGGATCGATGTTGCAAAGTGAACAGCTAGAGTAAGGTTTTCTTAGTCGTGTGGTGGTGATTTTTTTTTTTGGTCACAGCACACACACACACACACAAACACACGTATGTACTACTCTGAGTTGTCAGTTTCATAGCAGTGAACTATCAACACATACAGTGGACGCTTCACACTAAGGCAGCGAGGAAGACAAAAAAAAAAAAGAAAGAAAAGAAAAAAAAAAAATTAGATTATTGCTTCTCTACCGTACAAGCTAGAAAAAATTTTCTTTTGCCTTACGAAAAGCACCCACCCACTTCCTCACTCACTCACAGACACGCTCCTTTGCAAATTTCCCCTTGTTTAAGGTTCATTATCTTCATCGGCTTATTCAGTTACCATCCCAGCTAATCCACACGGCTCCGCACTGCACACGGTTCGAATTCGTCTTCTATCTTCCACCAGATCAAAAGAGAACAGACAAAAAAAAGAGCCGAAAAAAATATAGCAACAGGTGAATTTTTTCTTTTTTGTTTTTCCTACAAAACTTTGTTGTTAAAAATATAAATAAATCAATTATTTTAAAAAAAAAAAACAAAACCCTCCTCCCCAACTTCCCGGATAGAGAAACAACACCCTAGTCACATCGTTTGTCAACAATGGATATTCTTCAAATATTAGAGGCTGCATTAGGCGGAGTTGCTGACCAGAACCAAAGAACCCAGGCAGAAATCCAATTAAACGATGCAGCAAACAACCACTTTCCAGAATACGTCCAGTTATTGATCGAAGCCTTGATCAACGAGGAGGCGAAGACGGAGGTGAGAATGTTGGCAGGTATCGCATTGAAGAATCAATTGGTTTCCAAAGATACCAAGGTCAAATTGGCCCAACAAGAAAGGTGGTTGAAATTGCCCGAAGACGTCAAAGATAAGATAAGAGGGTTGGCATTGCAGGGTTTGGCTATAACGAACCAGAAGGTTGCCAACACTGCTGCCCAATTGGTTGCAGCCATCGCTGACATCGAACTACCAAGGGGCCAATGGCAAGAGTTGATCCCACGAATCATCCAAAACACCAAGCCAGAGAACCCTGAGAATGTCAAGAGAAGTTCCTTGTTGACGATTGGTTACATCTGCGAGAGCTCCGATCCGAATAACCCCAACATCTTGAGCCAAGCCAGTGGTATATTGATTGCCATCGTGCAAGGCGTGCAAAGCAACGAGCCTTCTAAACAAGTCAGATTGACCGCCTTGAACGCGTTGGTCAATTCTTTAGAGTTTATTAAATACAATTTTGAAACCGAAGGGGAAAGAAACTACATCATGCAAGTGGTGTGTGAAGCCACACAAGCCGACGACGCAGAATTGCAAGCCAGTGCCTTTGGGTGTCTCGCCAGAATCATGTCCTTGTACTACCGTTACATGTCCCTTTATATGGAAAAGGCTTTGTATGGGTTGACCATATCGGGTATGCAAAGTGCTGACGAGAAAGTTGCATGTATGGCAGTTGAGTTCTGGTCAACTGTGTGTGAAGAAGAATTAGAAATTGCATTACAAAGACAAGAATTGGGAATGGATCCATTGCAAGCGGCACAAACCCCGGATTTGGTTTCGTACAATTTTGCCCTTGTTGCTTCTACGGAAGTGTTGCCAACCTTGTTGACTTTGTTAACTAGACAGAATGAAGATCCTGAAGATGATGACTGGTCTGTGGCCATGGCTGCTGGTGCTTGTTTGCAGTTGTTTGCCCAGAACATTGGTAACTACGTTGTGGACCAGACTATACACTTTGTTGGATCCAACTTGACCAACGAAGAAGACTGGAGAGCCAGAGAAGCAGCCGTCATGGCGTTTGGTTCTATATTGGATGGTCCAGACCACGAACAATTGAAAACAGTCATTGCACAAGCTTTGCCACCAATACTCAATTTGATCAAAGACAACAACTTGCAAGTGAAAGAAACCGTGGCTTGGTGTCTTGGTAGAATTGCCGATATGGTTATTGACGCCATTGACACCCAAACCCAATTGCAACCATTATTGCAGGCTTTGATCGAGGGATTGCAAGACCATCCAAAGGTGTCAACCAACTGTTGCTGGACCTTGATGAACTTGGCCGAACAGTTGTGTACTGATGGGTTTGACAAAGATACCACTGTCATGTCACCATACTATCCAACATTGATTCCAATTTTGATACAGACTTCTGGAAGAGGAGACAACGAGTACAGTGCGAGAGCTTCTGCTTACGAAGCCCTTTCTACATTTGTCACATACAGTGCACGTGACACCATGCCGATTGTGCAAAACATTGCTAC
>JAJSEA010000657.1:0-12355 GCA_026724345.1 Candida sp. AC06 | reverse complement strand
TAAATGGATCTCCTCGCAAGAGTTTTTGCCCTTCCACATTGCCAAGAAGAAGATCCCAAGCTTGAACTTGGAAACCGATGAGTTCTACAAACCTTCCGAACCAAACGGTATCAAGTTGGAACAGTTCATATTCGACGTCTTCCCAAGTGTCGAGTTGGACAAGTTTGGTTGCTTGGAAGTTGACCGTGCTGAAGAGTTCTCCCCATTGAAGAACGCCGACGGTGCTAAAAATGATACCCCTACCACGTGCAGAACCCACTTCCTTGAAAGAGGTACCAAATGGGTCAAAGAGAACGGTGGTACCGTCGATGGCTTGGTTGAAGTCAAGTCAAGTTACGGCGGTGAAGGTTTACAATTTGTCAACGGTAAGACATACAAAAATGGTGACATTATTTAATAACGAAGGGCAGACGATACATAAAAATAAGACGTGCAAATATAAAACGGATACTTTAATTTCGCAAATTAAGCAATGATGACAACAATAATAATAATAATGGGTGTATTTAGATGATCTTGATATAGCTTTCTTTTTCTTTTTCTTTTTCTTTTAGTTTCTTAGGTTTTCAATAATTGTTCAATTCTAAAACTTTCATATAACTTCTCAACCGTGACATCTTTAAACTCTTGCAAATGGGACTCAAAGATGATGTTCTTCAACAACTTGAAGTCACAGATGTTTTCATCTTCGATATTGATCGATCCCCATTTCGTAACTCTGGTGATAGTTCCCAAACCTTCGCCAATCGTGTTTGACCCAATGATTGAAAATGGCACAACTCTATCCAACTCATTCAAGTAGTTATACTCTCTAGAAGACAACGTCATGAAATCCTCTCCGTCGTCATTATTCTCGTCGTTATTCAAGAAGTTAAAGATCTTGATATTGTTAATCAAGATATCCTTCAAGACGTTCTTCTTGCAAACAGCTAACTCGTGGTTTGTCAATCCATCACGCTTAGCAATGACGGGCAACAAGTTAACACGGTGACAGATCTTTGACATCATCAAAATATCAAACTTCGACAACCCTTTAATGTTAGGCTGCACGAAATACAACGCCAAGTGGATTCTGAAGTCCTGCAAGTTAGGGTTTCTGTTGATCTTCATTTCCTCGTGCAATACCGATCTGTGCTTGTTCTCGATGTACGACAACAAAATATCTCCATGGGAGTCATCTGGTTGGCAGTTGAACCCAAAGTTATTCGTAACCGAAACTCTCAACTTGATAGGGATAGAACCAGGACAGTACTCTAGACCAACGTGTTAGTAGACGTCTCTCGATATCTCCTCACATCCTGGTTGATCATACCAAAAGTGTTTGTCTCGATGGAGAACTCAGACGAATCAAAGTAGTCAGTAGTCTTGGAGTCGTTGCTTTCGGCAGTGCTCAATCTGCTTGATCGGGTGACCGGGTTGTTGATCTTGTAGTACGGTTGGTTGATCAAGGTGTTGATGAAGGTTTTCTTGCCTAAATCGTTGACGCCAACGACCAACAAGTTCAAGTTGATTCCCTTCTTCAATTGCTGCTTGTATCTGATCTGTTCAGCTCGATTGCCCATGGTGGTTAGTTAGTTGGTTGCTAATGTGTTGCAAAAAAAAAAATGAAAAAGAACGCATAGGCAAAAAAAGAAGGCTGGAAGTTTTTCTACCCCCAGTGGTTTGGTGATAGTACGAGAGATAACCCCATGGCTCTGGACACCGACTTGACTACCTCCCCAGAAAAAAACACAGATCACTTTTTAATATTAAACTATAATCGAAATAAACAAAACACTACCTATACTAAAGAAACCCCGAAACAAAGAAAGAACGATACACGATTAGATCAAAGCGATAGCAGCACCCAAAGCACCAGCCAACAAGAAACCTGGAGTCATGACAGCGGCGTCGTTCTTTTTGCTACTGGAGGAAGAGTTGGAGTTCGAGTCGGCCGACGATCCAGAACCAGAGTCGGAGTCAGACTTGCCCGTGGACTTGGAGCCACCAGAAGTGGCGGTCTTGGAACCGCTCTCGCTAGCTTCCTTCTTGGTTGGGTGGGCACACTCGTAGTTGTGGCCCTTGATCTTGTCGTCGTCGTGCAATTCGTCAAATTCCGAACAGTCGAAGTCTTCGCTGGTGGAGTTGGCAGTGAAGTCACCGGCAACCAAGTTCAACTTAGGCATGGTCAAGTTGGAGTAGCCACCGGTGATGGAGAGCGCACCTTTGACGGTGGTCAAGTTCTTGAACTGGATGTCTTCCAACTCGGTGTTGTTGAATAATCTGACCTCGCCACCAATGGTGGTCAACTTTGGAAGGGAGAGTTCCTGGAGACTGTCGTGGCCAAAGACCTGGATGGAGGAACCAACCTCGGTCAATTCTGGGAGTTCCAATTTGTCGAAAGTGTTGTAGGAGAACCCCAAGGAACCGTTGACGGAGGTCAAGTTGGCGGCGGAGAAGTCTTCAACGTCTTGGATGGTCAAGTTGGAGGCCCATAAAAGGGTGTCCAAGTTGACGGAAGCATCATCGTGGTTGAAGGAAAGAATCATCGAGTCAGTGACGGTTTCCAAGTTCTCAAAGTTGATTTCAGTGATGTTCTTGTTGTTGTTGATGTTGATGGTGGAAATGGTCTTGAACAGGGACAAACCGTTAAGGTTGGTCAAGGCGGTGTCGGAAAGAACAATGGTACCGGCACTGTCGACACCGGTGTTCAAGTTCAAGATGGCGAAAGATGGCAAGGAAACCAACTGGATTTCGTTGGCGTCACTCAAACTGGTCAAGTCGATGGAGTTCAATTGGGTAGCGTTGTTGACAACCAAAGCACCAGTGATGTTTTGCAATTGGTTCAAGTTCAAGGAGATGACAGATGGGGTGTTGATGATGGAGAAGTTACCCTTGAGTTGCTTGACGGAGTTCAAGTTGATAGCACCGATGGAGTTACCGGTGACGGTGATGGTACCGTCCAAGGTTTCACAGGCATTCAACTGTTCGATGGCGGTGGCTTCAGTGATGGAAGTTTTGGAGAAGGAACACTTGTCAGCCGAGGAAGAGGAGGCGGCGTCAGCCAACAAAGCGACGACTAATGGGAGAAGGAAAGATTTGATTTGCATTCTGGACGTACGTGTTGTGGTTTGGGTATTATTGGAGGGGAGGGAGTGGTGGTAGTAGTTTTGGTTATGAGTAAACAAGCGAATGAAGGCGTCCAAGTGGCAAAGTGGAAGAAGGAAAGCAAACTTGAAATCTATAAGAAAAGACGAAGAAACAGGAAAGAAAGAGAAGTATAAGGAGATTATTACGAAAAGGAACAGGGCGATGTGGTATTATATTTATACATGGGCAAGTATTGCAATACCTGTAAAAAAAAAATTTCACGATCTGGCCAGGTAGTTCGGCACACAAAATAATAACATCGTCTAAACAAATAACCCATACAAACACAAATAATAAAAGAAACGACAGGGAGACAGGACAGGCGTATGGAATTTTGTATGAGAGTACAAGGCGATCACTAACATTCTGCTTGAAATTCACCCTCCCATTTCAGCCCCATCAGTCTACCCATTCCAGGTCGAATCCTTCGTGGCCAGTGGGACACAGAACCATCAAGCTATGGTTTGTTCTTGGAGGTAGGCCCGTGTGGTACCTGAAATTTTTTTCTTCAATAATGGAAACATAAAGAAAAAAACACGAACAAAGCCAAAAAGACAATGGTTGGCACATTTTCCATGGCTACAGGATTGTTTGGCCCGTGGGTTCTTGTGAAATTTGCCATATCTCAAGGCATGCGGACATAGGAGATTGTGTCATGGATCAAAAGGGGGAAACAACAGCAGCAAAGCAAAGCAAGTTAACGACCCTGCTTTTTTTTTTTGTTCGTTCTGAGTTCTAGGTCCCCTGATCTTTCCTCAGGTCTTGAGATTTCCTTCTTTCATCACTTGGCTTTTGCTCTTGACGTTTCCCTTGACGATCAAGGCCGTTTCACGCCCGATTCCACTTGTAATTGGGTTTCGATTTGCTCCTTGTCGATATCTCCTCGAAGCCCGAATCAGTCCAGTTGCAGCCTACTCTGGGGGAGCGGGCGGGCGTGGAATTAAATTTTCTGGCAAAACATGGCACAAAATCGCGTACATAATTCTAGAAGTGTAAACAACAGCACAGCCTTTGGGACCAAAAAGAAAAATAATGCAACCGGAAAAAAAAAAGCAGCGCGTCGCACTCGTGTGAAAGGAGTTGTCACGTGTGGTTTGAAGTGTGACCTATTCCACGTGATGACAAAGTCTTTCTTCCCCCGTCGCGTGTTTTTCTTTCTTATTATTATTCTATACTCCACAAAACTACCACATTCCTGAAGTCGCTCGCCGAGAACACGAGGAGATGAGGTGAGAAGATGATCATCGAGGCGTGTGTCTTCGTAACCAAGAGGGGCAAATCGACATACACAGTGAGTTTCTACAGGAATGTGGATCGTTCTTTGATGTTCAGAGTGATCAGAAAGCTTAATAGGCTAATCCTGGGGAGGGTCGGTTATAAAGTGCCATGGATGACCATTAGAAGAGCACAACTGGGAGCAATACGTTCTATTATTTCTTTAGGCTTTGAAGGTGAGGTAGAGGCAATAAAAAACAGCGCGACTTTAGCTTAGTGCGTAGTCTAATTGCAGGACAATTTGGGACTGCTTTTCTTGTTGGTTCCCCTTTGACAAACCGGGAGAACCTCTGATGGTCTTTACCCTGACAATGTGTCAAACAGCCCATTAGGCTAATTCAAGAGATGGTTGGGATGATAAATGTGTGTACATTGGCTCTGCGATGCAAAGAAGCAAAGAAAATTGATGCGGAATTTAACAACCACAAAAGTGAAAGCTAGTTTCCCAAAACGGATAAATTAAAAACACGCTCGCTACACAAAAAAACACAAACCAAAACAAACGCCCAAAACAGCCACGAAGTGTCCAAAGAGAGAAACACTATGAAAAAAAAAAAAAACAAGGAAGAACGAAAACTATCACCATCGTCAAAACCCAGGCATACTCATCCACCACCACTACAGCAAGACACCAGAACCCACCAATGTCAAACTACAGCTTAGTCGAAGCCGAGGAGTCGCGACATTTGATATCGCCTTCCACAAGCACGTCTCACGATTTGTTCAAGCACGAGAACGGTACGTACCTTTTGTTTTTGTTTTATCCCAAAACATCCCACCCCCGACTGGCCAATCCTCGTCTATTAAAAGCCAAATACAAAACAAACCACAAGAGCCTGCCCATTATGCAGATCACAGACTCGATGAGAAGAACAAGGAACAGCACTCTGCCAAAGAACATTCCTTGGGCTTGTCATCTTGGTGTGCAATTCCAGGCGTTGGGTTTTTTTTTTTTTCTTTAATTGCCTACATAAATAAAAAGCGGGAAAATCCATAATTGCAGAGGGGGGAATTTAAAAACTATCAACAAGTGTACTAACACACCTTCGTTGCAACAGAGTCCGTGGACATGTTACTTAAAGAAATGAATCTCGATCCCAATAAGCTTTTGGAAAACCCAAACATGCAGAACGAGTCTTCGTCAATTTACAATTCTCCCACGAAACCGTTGAACTTTCCTAGGACAAATTCCAAGCCGTTACTTGATCCAAACTCAAGCTCTGACACATACACCAGCGATCACGACGAGGAAAAAGTGCCCAAACAACAACAACAACAGCCACAAGAAGAGGTCGAACAGCCCGAGGAGAAAGAGCAGCCGCAATCGTCGTTTGACAGAAATTTTGAGATTGACAATTCCATAGATTTACAGCAAACTATCAACAACAACGACAACAACAACAACCGAGACAACACTCCGACAACCCAAAACACAACAACTTTTGGAAACATAATTGATGAATTTTCCTTCAACACTCCAATGACCTCCACAGTAGACTTGCTTAATAATGACAACAACGACAACAACAATGATACTACTGCCTCGGGTCAAAAACCAACCTACGTCAACACTTCTCCAAGCAAGTCCATCATGAAGAAGACGCCCACGGCATCTCCCAAAAAAGTTGCCTTCACTTCAACTATTCCAGAAATCCACCACTACCCCGACAACAGAGTGGAGCAGGAAGACACGTCTGAACCAAAACTCCAGCTTCCATCTATTCAGCACCAATGGAAAGCGCCAGACCTTAATTATTCCGATGAGGATACCAACGCGTCGGTGCCGCCAACTCCGCCTCCACACACCACCAAGCCAACCTTTGCAGAGTTATTGAGCAGGAATGCAACCACTCAAGAAACCCCATCGAGTGATGAACCAACGTTGACTCACTTGCATTTGGAGCAAGATAACTATAGCAATTTGTCCCTTGATGAAAAAGTCAACTTGTATCTTGGCAAAGACAGTAGTACCAACAGCAAGAATGTGTCGGACTTGGACTCCCATTTACAGGAATTGCAAGAAGCTTCGAAGACCAAGACTCAGGATAACATTCACAACTTGTCGTTTTCCTTACAAACTCCAAAGACAGAAATTGAGAATCCTTTGAACTCGTTGGCCAGTCCAGATGTGCAATTGAGATCTTCTGGTTCCTCTCAGTCGTCGTTGCAATCGTTAAGAGACAACAACAGAACCTTAGAATCCGTTCCTGGATCGCCTACCAAGTCCAACCCCGGGTTGTCATTGAACGACGGTATAAAAGGTTTATCTGACGACGTTGTTGAATCATTACTACCACGAGACGAATCTCAAGAAATGTTGAACATGAGAACAATCTCAATCAGTAGACACCATCATGTTTCTTCCGACGATCAATTGGATTCCTTTGACAGATCATACAACAAGACGGAAGAGTCGATCTTGAATCTTTTGAACAGCGCTTCACAATCTCAGCTTTCATTGCAGAGACAAGAATCTGGAAAAGAGGAACCGGCCAAGGACGTGCAACTTCACGATGAGCCATCTCTTGAAGAAGAAGAGGAAGAGCCAGTTAAACTTAAAATTGAACCTGGACTCGAACCTGTTGTGCAGAATGCTGTTGAGGATGATGTAATTGAACCAATAGTGTTGAAGAGAGAACCCGGTACTTCAGAGCCACCCGCGTCGGAGCCTGTCACCATTGCCCCATTGCTCAAGCAAGAGCATTCCACACAGAGCTTGCTCAAGTTTGAACATTCCGTTCACGTTTCTGAAATTACCGGACTCACTCCACAAGAGGAGATTGATCGATATAAGGAAGAGCACAACATACCCAAATCTGAATACGCGGAAGAGTCAATGATTGCTCCTAGCGAATCCAGTAGAATGTCTATACAGTTCCACGTTACTCGTGAATGGAGATTAGAGGACAGCAATGACGGAGATAGAGAGGATAACGACGAAGCTACCCGCATGGAGAGCTCTGAAATTTTGGGCAATGTTTCCAACTCCTCGACCGAGACTGCGGACTATAGAGATGCTTCTAGTGAATTGATTTTACAGAAATCCTTGGCTCCTCCAAGAACACCGACCAGAGAAAGCACTTCAGCAACACCAAAGCTTGAGAGCAGTGAAGAGACATTCGAGCAACAACCAGCTGAGAAAGAAGATGATAGTAATAATGACATCATTGCCAATTCTTCCAACATTGCGCCACCAGATGAAATAACATTGCCAATGGTTGAGCAAAATGATTATTCTTCTTTCAACGAGTTGACCAAGAACATGGATACCTATTCAACTTTTGAAGAGTCGTTGTCGGCCGAGCACGACCTTGATACCAAACCTGTCAGTTTCATATCCATCTGGCACAAGCAAGAAAAGCAAAAGAAGAAACAGATGCATAAGGTTCCAACACAACAGATCATTGCTGATTATAAGGAATTGAAACAAAAGGAAGAACAAGGTCGCAAGATGTCGACTGATCACGTTAGAATCCCAAGCAATTTGCAGTCTAGAAAGTTCAAAGAAGTCAACGTCATGTCAAGAAGAGTTGTCAGTCCAGACATGTTCGATGTGCAAGTGTCTGAGTTCTTGCCTGAACTATCTCAGGATTCCGGATTTGAGAACTTGAACTTTGCTAATTACACCGCCAGCAAGAGAAGAAGTATGACACCGTTGAGCACAAAGAACGTGTTGTCTAACATCGACAATGATCCTAATGTGATTGAACCGCCCGAACCAAGGTCATATTCCGAAATGAAACGTGCAAGAAGGCTTTCTTCTAACCAGTTGGCTCAAAGTCAGCACCACTACTTCCACAATCAACCTCAGTACCACCACCTCCAGCAACAACAGCCAGACCATTCGACCAAGAGAACATCTAGATTTAGAGTGCCGACATTTGAAATCAAGAGAACAACTTCCGCATTGTCTCCTCGTGACATGTACAATGACATCTTTGACGATTTTGGCAAGTCATCTGGTGCCGTGAGGGGTCCACCAACGATTAAAGCTGATGGTATGAAGACGTTGCCAAGTATGGATAAAGAAGACGTCAAGAGAATCTTGAGCGCCAAGAAGGGAATGACCCAAGAGGAGTACATCAATGCTAAATACATTGACCAGAAAGAACAGTCCAAGAAATCGGTGGTGACGAACGCACAAACGAAGTTTGACGACTTGCAACAAACAGCATCTATCCACAATGCGACTTTTGAATCAAGCCCTTCAAGACAGGTTTCTAATCCAGCTAATGGTGGCAATGATTACGAGGCCTTGCCTTACCTCACTGACGAATTGAGAAAATCTCCAATGGCATTGTTGTCAGCTAACCAGATTTTCAATGAGCAAGAATCGTATCCTTCAAGAACAAGCTCGGTGTTGTTCCGTCCTTCTGCAAACTCGTCGGTGCTTCCTGAGCCTGATTTCGAATTGATCAACTCGCCTACTAAAGGCTCCAAGTCTAGTCTGCCGGAAACTATCCATGCCACGGCGACTCCTGATGCGATTGGAACTGATACTACTCAAGATGGACTTGCAACTGGACAGCAGGCAAAGGATGCCCTTTCTCCTTCCACGTTGAGAAATGAAATCAAGGATGATGTTTCTGTTGAGGACATCCCAATGGAAGAACCAGTTACTCCAAAACAGGAAGTCACACCAAAGAAGGACACCATTGTGTCTCCTAAGTCTCCAAGAAAGTCCCCAATCAAGATTGGATCACCTATGAAATTGGTCAAGAAGAATGGATCAATCACCGGTATGGAACCTATTGCAAAGAAGCACAAAGCCACCCAATCATTTGACGGTACTGAAATCATGAACAGCAAATTGAGAGAGGGTCCACAGACGCCAATAGTTGAAAAGGAGAATGACCAACATATTCCAAGCACAGTCACTGTTCCTTCAGAATATGCTGATGCCCTTTCGTCTCCTGAGGACAATCAACAACCAAAAGCTGAGAAGCCACACCACAAACACAAACACAAGCATGGTGATTCGCACCCACCTGTTGTTGACGATGAATTGCCTGACGTTGCTTACGAGGAGCGTGGTAAGCTATTCTTCCGTGTGATGGGTATCAAGAACATCAACTTACCAGACATTGGACTCCACAATGGTAAATTCTCGATGACTTTGGATAACGGTGTTCACAGTGTGACCACGCCAACCTACTTATTGGATGGACATAAAGTTGCCATTGGTAAAGAGTTTGAGTTGACCGTGACAGACACTTTGGAATTCATCCTCACTATGAAGATGTCGTACGAGAAACCAAGGGGCAAGCTCGTTGAAGTGACGGAGCGCAAAGTCGTCAAGTCCAAGAACAGACTCAGCCGATTATTCGGATCCAAGGATATCATCACCACAACCAAGTTTGTCCCAACTGAAGTCAAAGACACCTGGGCCAACAAGTTTGCACAGGACGGATCGTTCGCAAGGTGCTACATCGATTTGAACCAATTCGAAGACAAGATCACAGGTAAGGCATTACAATTTGACTTGAACTGTTTCAACGAGTGGGAAATGAATGCTTCGTTCCCTGGTGATCGCGGCCTCCAGCGCCGTAACCCATACACCATTGCGCAATTGGAGGTCAAGATGTTGTTTGTCCCTAGGTCTGACCCCCGCGAAGTCTTGCCCACGAGCATCAGAACCGCATACGAGAGCATTGAGGAGTTGAACCAGGAGTTCAACACCACGCATGAAGGATACTTGCACCAAGAAGGCGGAGACTGCCCTATCTTCAAGAGACGCTTCTTCAAGCTCCAGGGCACTTCGTTGTTGGCACACAGTGAGATATCGCACAAGACGCGGGCCAAGATCAACTTGAGCAAGGTTGTGGATATCATTTACGTCGACAAGGAGAACATCAACATGGCCAAGTATAGAAACTTCAGTGATGTGTTGTTGGTGGAGCACTCGTTCAAGATTAAGTTTGCCAATGGCGAGTTGATTGACTTCTGTGCTCCAAACAAGAAGGAAATGAAACAGTGGATACATATTCTTGAGCTGATTGTTTACAGGAACAGGTTCAGACGCCAACCATGGGTCAACTTGATGATCCAGGAGAACTCGAGACATGTGTAATACAGTTTTTTTATTATTTTTGTTATTGTTGAATAGCTTAGTTAATGTACATGTAATATTTATGAGAGACTTTTGGTAGTGTGTGACACAAAACCACCGTAGAGAATGGCGAAGACAAAATGAGTGAGAGAGAGAGAAAGAAAAAACAATAGGCAGCTGAAATATCAATTCCATTAGTCAACCAATAGAACCACCACACAATGGCGAATTCAGACGATGAAGATGCGTTCCTTTATGGATCAGACAACGAAGACGACAAAGTGCAACAACCAGTCACCAAGAAGGTTAAATTCGCAGACGAGGTAGAAGTAAGTGACAAACAGCCCACCACGGAAGGCAAGAACGAAGAAGACGAAGAAGAGGACGACCTGGAGGAAGAGGAAGAAGAAGAGGAGAGTGATTCCGACGATGACATAGATATTATAATAGGCGACAGCCAGCCAACGCCCTCCAAGCCCACGAGCACATCCGCGACCGTGCCCAGCGATACATTATCCGAGCTCAACGACACCGAGTCTGGGGACACTAAGAAACCCAAGCAGCGGACCACGGTAACGTCGTCGACCATCGACGTCGACAAGGTGCCCGAATACCAAGACAAGCCGCTCACGCAGCTCGACATCGAGCTCTTGAAGACGAAGCCGTGGCGCGCGCCGGGCGTCGACGTCTCGGACTACTTCAACTTCGGCTTCGATGAGTTCACCTGGATATACTACTGCCACAAGCAGGACAAGGTGCGCGGCGAGTTCAACCCGGCCAAGGTCATGGAGAGTATCATGAAAGGTACTGGTGAAGGAGGTGACGGGAAGGGTGTGCCTGGAGCACCCGGAGGTGGTGCACCGGGTGGTGGTGGTAGTATGCCTCCGTTTATGGCGGGTATGCCGCCGCCGCCACCTGGATTCATGGCGAATATGCCTATGCCGCCTATGGGGATGCCGCTTCCTCCACCAGGGTTCAATGGACAGTTCCCACAGCCGTATAATATGCCTCCGAATCCTAATCAGAAGTAAATAGGTTTTATAAGAGAAATTTGCTAATGTAATGTTGATCTGTTTGTATTATTTATTTTATTTACTATACATTATATAAAACACAAATCGTGGCGAAATTACCGCTTACTCTTCATCATCACTTTCTTCTTCGGCTTCTTGCAACCATTTAACGAATGGCTTAGCAGCTTTTCTGACTTTCTTGGAGACATCTTTTGGAACGTACTTCTTGGAGACCTTGGTACCCCAGTGGATCAAGACTTCTTCGCTCAACAAGTCCTTGTCATAGAAAACATGCAAGATCTTAGGAATTTGAGGAATCAAGTTTGGTTTTTCCAAACCAAAGAATCTTTCCAAACCACCCAATAAACTCTTTTCAAACTCTTCATCGTTGTTAATCAACTTGGCCAACAACCCAACGTGAGGCTCGACTTGATTTATTATGTCGTCATCGAACAAGACTTGACCCAAGACTTGTAAAGTTTCTGGACGGTCAGCAATGTCCAACTCAACGATTCTCTTGTAGATTTCGACATCACTTGGCAAGTTTTCCTTGGAGTCTTTCGACTCTTGCAATAACCATTCACCAAACTCGTCAAATTGGTTGTTTTGCAAGGTCAAGCCTTCCAATTCTCTGGCTCTGGCAGCAATGGCTTCCTGGGACATATCGACGGCCCAGTCGTCATCCTTGGCTTCGACGGCTTTCAATTGTGCAACTTCGGCGTTGATCTTCTTAGCCAACAAATCGTCATCTTCGTCAAATTCGCCATCTTGTTCTTCGCCACCGATAGTAGTAGTGGAATCATCGGCGTTGGTGTGGCCAGCGGCAATATCAGAAATGGACTTACCACCACCAACAACGTTAGCTGTGGCAGTAGCAGACTTCTTGCTC
>JAJSEA010000656.1:0-12359 GCA_026724345.1 Candida sp. AC06 | reverse complement strand
ACTTGTGTTTCTTCATGAAGGAGAACTTTCCTGATTTTTACCAAGAGATAGCTAAGTAAACTAGAATACCTCCCTCCCCAATTAAGAACGTATAGTAAAAGTACCCTAAATAGATGCGATATCATGAGAATACATATCCAAACAGTAATGACAGATAACCCGAATGGCCTCGGCGACTCAAACCCGGTTCGTCTGGATGCAAAATACAACCCCACAAAAAAAATATTCCAGGAACTGGCGGGTTGATCGCCTGGCAGGGTTATGTTCCAAGAGTTCCATAGGGAAGGCATTAGCCTCGATAGGGGCCGTAGCCTAAAGGATTGGTGTGATGAGCTAGATGCTAATATCTCTGTAGTATTCATGGGAGGATTCCAAGCACCGCAACTTAACGAGACGGCAGTAACTACTGTCTAATCATCCCAATCCAATACTCATAAGACAAAGCAACCCACCGTATAATTGCAGCTGTATATCCATTCCGCCCCAACCAACCATCCCGTTAAAACAAAAAAAGTCGTGTCCCACACACTCCCATTTTGCACACTCATCGCAAAAAAAAATCCCGCTACCTGGCCCCCACATAAGCTTTAAAAAAATCTGCACATCTATTTCTGCAACCCTACAGCAGGCTTCAAAAAAGGTAATCGCGATAGAGAGAGAGCAGGAGGGGAGAGGAGGAAAAAAAGAAAACCCACGCCGGGATTCGAACCCGGAATCCTTTGATTAGAAGTCAAAAGCGATAACCATTTCGCCACGCAGGCTTTGTTGTTGGATTCTTGGGGGTGCTGGGGTGGCCGTACTGAGAATGGAGGAGATGTAGAGGAGGTCCTGGGTCAGGTAAGTCGGATAGTAAGAGTGGGACTGTTGTGGTTGACGTTTATTAGGGATTAACAAGAGTTGGAGACTTCCATTTGGGTCTCCTCCCGTGGGGTGATGAGCTTGCCTTGGTGAGTCATCCCTGCCGTCTTCAAATGTTCTAAGAACTGTGACTTCTTACTGTTTCAATACAGCACTTCCCAGTCGACAAGCATCGTACTAGGACAGGTCATGCATTTGAGAGGTCCCCGACACCAATCTTCTTCGAGTTGACTCATATTGCAGGATTAGTAAATAATTTTACGAGCGAATTCCAATCAGTCTTTCCCCACTTCCACACAACACTCTTCTATCATATGTACTTCGTATTTTGAGCTATTTAACGGCATTGAGAAGCTACAGTGACTCATATGAGCAGCAATGTAAATCACGACACACTCTCTCATCCCTCTTGCTCTCTCCCTGTCACCAACGTCCAAACTAAATCAGGCATTTCCTAACCACGTCACAACACGGCCAAGGCAGAGAATGTGGCCCGAATCAAAAATGCTTACCGTTCCCGTTGTTTCCTCTTTTTTTTTGTATTGTTTGTTTATTTTTGCACCCAAATGCGACACAAAACCAGAAAATGATGACACCGCGCTCCACGTTTCAACCTTCCGATAAGAACAACAAAGAAAAACAATAAGCAACCATGTGTCCGGTGCTCAACGTGTTGGACGATAACGTGGTGATAAGTGCTATACCCAATGATTTGATTGAATCTATCAGATGATCTAGAAGACCTGTTGAATTAGAGACCAGGAAGTGGTGAGATCAAGTCACCATAAAAAAAAGAAAGAGAAACCGGAGAGAAAGAATCGATATACCCTGGGATTGTGGAGCGGATGATTCACCCCATAATAGATAGGGGGGCACATGGGGGAGCAAAACAAAAAAAAAGCCCAAACTAAGAATATACCCACAAATTGTTACTGTTTCATTGCCTACTCTATTTGAGTCATTTCACATTCACATTCCAGTCTACTTATACCTTTTGATTTGGTTTACTTGCCTTTTCCTTCTCTTCCCTTCCCTTTCCCCTTTTACGTTTACTTTCCCTTCATTAAATGCTAGCTACAAGATCACCTCGCCACGTTATGTCCACCATCACAGCATCGACAGCAGGAGCCACAACACACCATCGACACGCCAGCACAGCTGCAACGGCGTGCAATTCCAAACATGCCATCCTCATACCTTCATCGTTGAACAACTTGTTGCACTCCGATAAGCAGATCAAGTACCATTTCTACAGTCTCGGCGGCGACTTTATACGATTGGCGCTGTACCGTCGGTTCAAGCAGTTGTTTAGAGTCGGCGGTGGCTCGCTAGTCAAGGAGGTTGTGTTTGATTTGTCCACGTTCTTGAAAAGGGAATTGAACGATAGCAATTCGAGCACACACCAGCAGTTGAAGGATTTCTTGATGTCGAATGAAACAATCTTGAAGAAGGAACAGTCCATGATATTGTGTGATCACCATTTCGGATTAAAGAACTGGTTGTACATTATATTCGGGTACATGTTGCAGACGTACACTGAAGAAGAAGTGGACAATTGCTTAGACCACATCATTGCAATGTACTTGGAGGCAAGGAAGAACAGATTATCGCCTAATGACATGAGAATAATTCGGGACGACAAGGACAATTACATTTTGAAGGCGTTTGAGGGCTTTATAGTCAATGTTCCTATTAGAAACGATTTGCTTTACGAAACCAGCGAAAGGTACGTCACTTTCAAGCAGACAAAGAACCACAAGATCTACTTGCCCGACTTGCCCAAGATCCATAACAAAGACTTGTTGGTGAAGGCGTTGATGCACAAGGAGTTCTACCGAATATTGCTTGACCCCAACCATGACTTTGCCAAAAAGATGATGGCGCGCAACTACGACTTGGAGTTCAACGATTATGGTATTGTTCGAAGGGAGATTTCGTTCTTGGACGGATTAGGCGATTTGTTCTTGGCCCAGGAAACATCCAAGTTGATCTATGAATTATGCCGAAACGGCGTCAATGTCAACAGCACCACGTACCAGTTGATGAAGATGATCTTTGCCACCAACACATTGATGTCGAAGTTGACCAAGGCGTACAACTTGTTCCAGGGCTTGGACGACCCAATCATCAACACGCGAATTTCCCATGAGTGGTTGCCATACACGACGTTGGGCAAGATGTTGGAGTATCGAGATGAAGAAGAAACGAGGATCTACGAGGAGGAATTCTTGGGTGATTTTTTTGAAAGCTACATGGCTGCATTGTTGCTTGAGCAGCCAGACGTGGCGAAGGCGTTCATTAGGGAGATCTACGAAAGGTTGTTGCAGGTAATCACCGAAACGTTGCCTCCTGAAGTCACGTATCTGAAGTGGACTACTGGGATTCTAGGAAGAAACATTTATCACAAGAAGGACGCAGTTGAGATTTAAAAGCAGTGTTGCTCTTCTCTTTTATATGGTGCTCCGTTTGTAGTACATCAAATCAAAAAAAAACAATATATGGTCGAAGGAATACCATGGCTCTTGCGATAGCACTGTCAGAGGTGGCAAGTACCTATGAGGATATACTTAGAACTCAGTGGAATAAACTTTGCGTGCGCTTACCAATCTCTGCAACTCATCCCAGTATGAAAAAAAAAAAAGTTAGAAAAAATTATATAGATCACATTGAACTTATCAGTAGAAGCAACAGCCATGACGGAGACAAAGAACATCCAATCGTTAGTCTTGGACGCGGGTCCATTGATCACGCAACCAGCAACCACATTACAGCAATACGCTGCGGAATACTACACCACGCCTGGTGTGCACAGCGAGTTGAAAGATGAGTACGCGAGACAGCAGTTGGCTATCTGGGGCGACAGCTTGAAGATCAAGCAGCCCAAGCCGGAGTATATTGACAAAGTTGTCAAGTTTGCGAAGTTGACTGGTGACTACTCGGTCTTGTCCGTTAACGATTTGCACATCATTGCCTTGGCTTACGAATTGGAGGTTGCGAATAATGGAGAAGCAAACTTGAGAAGCTTCCCTGGAGAAGTCTTGGAGAATCAGAAGAAGGAAAATGAGGAGGGGAATACGGAAAGTACCATGGGGGAGGATAATGATGGATTCGTTGTGGCTACCAAGAGAAGAGGTGGAAGAAGACAGAGAGAGAAGGAGATGTTGAGAAAGAAAGGGTTGTTGCCAACTTTCACTCCAAAACCAAAGGCAGAGAAAGAGGAGGTGGCAGGGGAGGAGGGCACACAGGAGACGAAAGAGGAGTCCGCACCAGTGGAAGAACCAGCGGAAGAGTCGACCCCAGAGCCTGTCACCGAAGAATTAACCGAAGAGTTCAACGATGAAGACGACGACGGCGAGTGGATCACCCCAGAGAACCTACAAGAAGAAATATTGAAAGACAAGAACGAACAAGTACAAGATTCTGCTTCCCAAGGTCCTTTCATCAAAGTAGCCTTGGCCACGGGCGATTTTGCCTGTCAGAACGTGGCTATGCAAATTGGCATAAAACTATTGAACGCCATGTCCGGTAAGCAAATCACCAGAGTGCGTAACTACATGTACAGATGCCATGCCTGTTTCCGACTCACTCCGATGAGCAAAGACGGCAAGCCCAAACACTTCTGTCCGAAATGTGGTGGCAACACGTTGTTGAGGTGTGCTGTGTCCATTGACAACAAGACTGGTAAGATAACGCCGCACTTGAAGCAGAACTTCAACTGGATCAGACGTGGTGAGAGGTATTCGTTGCCATCGCCGTTGAGTAAGAACCAGCAGAAGTTGCAAGGAAATGGAGGGTACCAGCACAACAAGCAGAACCGTCACAAGACGTTACAGAACCCGTTGTTGCTTAGAGAAGATCAGAAGGAGTACCAGCAGGCTATCAAGAATGACGAGTGGGAAAGAAGACAACAAGAAAAGATGTTGCAAGACTGGATTGGTGGTGGCAGCGCCGACAACTATGTGTCGCCGTTTGGTGAAACCAACACGCTCAGAAACTCGGGAGTTAGGGTTGGCCGTGGTAGATACGCCAATTCGTCCAAGAAGAAGAGGAAGTAGTTGTGGGTCGTACTGTGATTATACGAACGAATAGAATAAAATTCTGTGGTTGTACCGCCTCGTAGGAAAAATGTAGCAACAACACGGATGGTCGAAAAAATAAGCACAAGATGTGGAAACAAACTCACAACACCCAGACAGCCAGACAGCCCAGGCAACCAAAAAAAAAAGAGAGGGAGAGACAGGGAAGTTAAATAAAAAAAAGATCCCAGCATCTACGTCATACTTGCTGTTGGCTGTCCCACAACCCTTTCTAACCAGGCCATAGATGTCAAACAACACTGCTGCAAACGCGGCTGCACTAGCTGCATTCAATGCCATTGGCAAGAAGAAGGACGACTCGCCAGACACAAAGAAGCCTTTGGGGCTCGATAACACTGCTACATATTCAATATCAAGTGCATATTCATCCAAGCCAACAAAACCAATACGAAACCCAGTGCCGATCAAACCAACATCCAAGCCAAACAACAAGTTTGCCCAACTAAAGAAGGTCGACACATCCGTCAACTCAACTGCATCCGCCGCCGCGTCGGCCTCCCTACAAACACCCGTCTACGTGTCCAGGACGCCCATTAGCCCCACGGCTACAAGACGACAATCGACCTCGTCAGCATCAACATTAACATCAACAAAACCACCGAGCGAGTCACTGGGCCATCTCCCGACAATTTCAAGCACATCTAGAGACGGAGTAGGTCTGCCCCTGACGCCCAAGGACATGATTAACAATGTCAAGCAATCTATTGAGGCTAAGGCGATCCCTAACAACGCCCTGTCGAAGCGTATTTCCACGGATTACTCACCGCAAGAAATGCTCAAGAATTTGCGGCAGTCTATCAATGCAAAGTCAAAGACATCGCCGGTGTTGCAGCCATCAGAGAGAGGACAGCTGATGTTGACCGAGATGAGAGATCGTCTTGATAACACGAGGAAGATTGCGTCTACTAGTATGGGCAACTTGGCTCCATCGCCAGGGTTAGAGTTGAGTAGAAGCCATACCAGCACGAACAACTACTTCTATCGTGATGATGACGACTCGGATGAGTCCTTTACATCGTTTGATTCCCATTACCATGGCAGAGAGTTGCCGCACGGAATAAGCATTGACATCACAAAACACGATGATGACGATGATGATGATGATGAAGGGGAAAACGATATTGACAACACTCTGGATTTTGTGGAAGGCAAACTGGAGTACGATGGAGAAGAAGATGAGGAAGAAGACGAAGATGATGCTGCAAAGCAACAAGACGTCAAAAGCAATACTGACAAGTTGTCAATATCAAGCCGTTTGAAAAGAAAGCCTCCTCCTGGAGAGGAGTTCAAGATGAACCTAAATGATAAATCAAGAGAGACGGTTTCGAGCGGATCGTACTCTCTCAACCCTGGAGACCTCTATTCCTTGACTGACCAAGAGCTGCACGAAATGTTGGAGTCTCCTCAAGTCGCTCCTGTTGTTTCGGATCTGTCAGATTCGAGCCAATCGTTCCCTCAGTTTCCGGAAATCAAGCACCATCACCACTATCACCACCACTACCCTCATAACCCATTGTTCAAAATCAAAAGAAATTCTTTCAGATTAAGCAGTGATTCCTATGGTGGGGCGTATGATCCGAGTGTTGTGGACAGCGAAGTGGAAGAACCTCCTAGCAACGTGCCACTGAGATCGTCGACACCCTTGATTGGACAGCAGCAGACGGTGCAGTTCAGAAGCACGATGCGAAAGGCGAACAAGAGGAAGGACAAGAAATTTATGTTTGATGAGTTGAAGCCATGGAAAAACCACAGCGAGTTGAACTACTTGACGGACCAGGAGAAGAAGAGATATGAAGGTGTTTGGGTCAGTAACAGGGGCAACTACATGAAGAATGTCATGATCAAACTAAACGGTGTCAACTATGATGCCCAGAAGGAAGAGCCTCATCCTACTCCAGCAGAAGAGGGCCACTCCAAAACGGCAGCCAAGTTATCATCAATCCCGGTGGGAGACAATCATAATACATTGCATAATTTGGACTCTGCTGAGATTGAACAGTTGATGTGTGGTTCAGTGGTCAAAAGGATTTGGAAGCGTAGCAGGTTACCGAACGACATTTTGGAGCAGATTTGGAACCTAGTGGATTTCAGACGCGATGGCACGTTGAACAAGAATGAGTTTATCGTTGGTATGTGGTTAGTTGACCAATGTTTGTACGGAAGGAAGTTACCCAAGCAAGTGGACAAAGCTGTATGGGACAGTTTGGGAGGCATTGGTGTTAATGTGAATATCAACGTTAAGAAGAAGAAGTAGTAGGGCAAGGTTATACGTCCAATATCAATATACTTATTAAATACAAAACCAAAGAAAACACCGGGTAAAATATGGAATAGATACATATACAAGGCTGTACTTTTTCTTTATGCCTATCTATAAAATACAAATAATAATATACAATTTAACACCCAATAAGTTGGTTTCTTGGGAAATCATACCCACCGTCTTCATAATTCGTCAAGTTTGCATTATGGTAAATATTCCAATGCTTCTCAATATAATCATGCGTAGGGAAATCGTCCGGGTCACACCCAACATTAATCTGGTCCTTGGGCTGGTATACCCTCACGTAATCGATTCTGAACGTCGTGGGGAACACCAAGCTCGGCCAATCGATATAGGCCCAGTTCTTCGAGACACCTAAGTTGAAAATCATACTCATTGGTTCCTTCGAGAGCAATCTCCAGCCAATGTTCCCATTAGGGTGTAACGCACGCGCATACACCGTCAACGTTGGGTCCTCGCCGACAAACCAGCGCAAGTACCCCTCGTCGTTGTCGTTAAGGTACTCGTACCCGTACGTCTGGAAGTTGTGCTCGTTGTTGCCGAGCTCGTACCACGTCTTGTTCAACGTGGTTGTGCCCGACAACGCCTGCTGGAACGGCCCGCCCGTGTACGTGTTCATCGTGGTGACAGAGTCGTTGTAGATCTCCAAGAAACTGTAGTCCGGGTAGTACCAGATGTCCATGGGCGCGAGCTGCAAGGACTGCGACGCAACACCAATGTTCTCACGACGCGCGGTCGTATCTGTGCTGACTTCGGCTTCAATGACATCAATCTCGGGTGCGCCTCTGCCGACACCTGGGTTGGGATGGGACTCGCCGGGACATGTGCAGCTGTTGAGTCGTTGGCCTGGGAGATACGAGATCCCGTCTGGAGAGCTCTGATTGGGCGTGATACCGGCGTCACACGAGTCGTAGGAATACGGCCAGACTCCTTCTGTGGATGCCAAGTACCCTGGACGACCGAGATTCCCCATGGTCCACAACCCGGGCCAGAGACCAGAGACGGTTCCTTTGTTGGGCAACCTTGCCGAGATGACAATCTTGCCCTGTGTGAAACACATCTTGTTCCAGCTCTGTACCATGCCTGATCTGTAGAACAAGTCGTGTGATTTGTACGCATCCATACGGAGGTTGAGGGTTCCGTTGGCAGTGGACGCAGCGTCGGGGTCATACCATTCCAAATCCTTCGTCGCGTCATAGTGGATATCTGGCGCCGTGAAGAACTGATCATCGCCCTCATAAAACGTACGTCCTTCAGCATTAAACTCATCGGAAAACACTAACACCCAATCACTGCCATCCTTAGCAGACATAGTCAACGCATCCTCCGGCGTATCTGGGTCAACCAACGTCTGGCGAATGGCGCCGAGCATAGGGTACGAGTAATGCGTGAGGATCTCATGGTGCTCGGGTCTCTCGTGCGTCGTCACTCCCGAGTACGTCAACACAGGCAACACGACAAAAACCGCGGCACCAGCAGCAAGCAAGAACAAGAATCCCAAGAGTCCAAACGACGACTTCCGGTCCGCGGTCTTCAAGTCGTTCCAGAACCGGTGCTTCTCGTAGATCTCGTCCTCGATGGGGTCTGGGTTGTGCAAGTAGTCGTCTGGCTCCTTCTCGTCAATGTTCAACGGGAATGAGCTCGCTGGGTACCCGCCAAACGGACTGATATCGAAGTAGTCCCCGTAAGTCTTCTTCTGGTTTGCGTCCCCGTTGTGGTTGTTCGGTAGCGAGGACGCCGAGCCGGTGGCGGAGTCGTCCGGGAACGGGGTGCCGTTGCTTCGATTTATGCTGGATGAGGAAAACGAGCTCGACACGGCGATTTTGGGGTACCTGTCGTACTCGGGGGGAGCATTGACATTGGTGGGTTTCACATAGGAGCCTTTGGATGGGCCAGATGATGACGATGACGGAGCCACGTTTGGGCGGTCTAGCCTTGGTGATTGCAGGTTGCTATTGGTGTTCGTGGTGTTGTTTGGGCCATGTAGTAAATATGATGTGCTGCCGTCGCTGGAATACCCGGTATTAACTGTGAATGGCCGGCCGTACTGGTTAACTAGATCTGGGTTAGATGCCGAAGATACGGTTGACGAAGATGTAAAGTTCGAGTTTGATCTGTCTTCCAAATAGAACGACGAGTTGTGGTCTATCGCTTCACCACCCTCGAATGGATTGGTGAACAGTGGGTAAGACTGTCTGTTATAGTTGCCATCGGTGTTGCTTGTTCTGTTACTGGCTGTGTTGCTGCTGCTATTGTGCGCATTATCGGCTGAGTTTTCGCCATTTGTGTTGTGGGTTAAATCTCTCCTGGACATGGTCTATAAAATATGTATAAGCGAGTGAATATATGGTTGTTGCAAGTCGGAGCCGGTGCTTCTCGTGGTGGTGGCTAGTTGCAGTATTGTCCCAGATTCTTTGTATTTTCTTGTCGAACTTCTAGGCAAAAAAAGGGGGTCGTAATTATAAGAAAAAAAAGTGGTTCCTGGTTGTACGGTGTGAATAGGGGTAGAGGAGGTGGTGGTGGTGACGGTCGAGTAGGATCGCAAAAACTTTTCAAATATAAACTCAGAATTGAAAGGAGTAGTAGAAAAACCTACGGAAGCAAAAAAAACCATCTTGATCTTTGATGGTTATATTTATACACCATGTGTATAAAGCAAACAGCGTCTTAGATGCAACTAAAACGAAATAATACAAATTTTTTTTAGAATGGAGGAACGAATTATCCCCTAAAACAAACAATCTGCTTAGTTAGGGATTAGAGAAAAAGAAAAGAGGCCCATTTAACCTTTGAGTAAAGTAGCCCGAACTAAATCTTGCACATTATTTCAAGTTCCAGTACATACGGCATACAGAAAAAGCGAATCCCAGCTCTCCGAGCCCGCCCACCCCCCTCGCCATCGTCGCCCTGCTCGCTCGCCAGGCAAGAACTGCTGATTATGTAAGAAACCACCTCGGTTACACAAAGCCACCAGGTTCATGTCCTGCATGCTGCTCTAACCTGGTGTTGCTATTTTTACATGCTTGCTAATCAAGTAACCAGAACCAGTTACCAACATCTCACCACGCCCTCTCGCCCCGTTCTCTCCAGCTAAGGCAGCGCATCTCACACCCCGAAGCCAAGCCAAGTATTTTTTGCCTGTCCGTGGGCTCTTTTTTTTGCTCTTGCCTGGTATTCCGTGCCTAGAACACCCTGCTGACAGCTCTGAAATTCTACCGCTTTCTAATGCTTCTTATCTTTGCTCTCCTAGGGGTAGTTAATTGCTCACTCCATAGCCTATCCCACCCACTCACCGCATGCTTCTGACTGATGGGTGGGCTCGAAATTATGCAAGGAGAGGAGACTCCTCCTTCTACACGATTACACAATCCTACATACCCTTCCACCAGGCTATATGCAAACCATACTCCTCGTGTGTGTGTGTGTGTGTGTGTGTGTGTGTGTATGTGTGTGCAAGAGTGTGTACCCGTTGTTTGCACCGCCCCATCGTCATTAGCGACGCTGCATGAATCAATTCCCTGTCGATGTTTTGTTGTAGAAGATACAAAATAAAATCTGTCAAGGCTAGGTGTGTTACAATGTGATTTGGTTTGGGGTTGTTGAAATTTTTCTGAATGGGATACATCAGGCATGTGTGTGAGTTTGATTATACACTTTTTTTTTGCAACTAATCAAAGTAACACAAAACACCAGATATGTATTCAATAAAAGAACTAGAGAAATAACCAACTATTTGTCACTACAATATCTTGGGCTCTTCGAATTTCAAAGCGACGGAGTTTCTGCGTTTATGGTTTCTAAATTGGAAGTGAGAGAAATTTTCACTGTAGTGAATGGGCGACAAAACATCCTCTTCGTGTGTATTCTGTTGCTCTTGTTGCTGTTCCGCTGCCGTCGCGGTATCGTGGTGGTGGTCGTCGTCAGTGGGTATTCCGTGGATTGTCTTAGCCCTATGGATAAAGTTGCGGGGTGTCTTGGTGATGTCACTGGTGGATAGATGCAGGTACATCAAATGGGGGAGTCTTGTATGGTACACCTCGCCGTTGAAGTTGTTCAAATCGCAGATGGATATCCGTCGGTTCCCAATCATTGTCGTGTTATTGATATCTTGCAAGTTCGGCAAGGACGAGGACTTGGGGAGCATGGGGGACGAGGCTGGCGGATACGTGGTTTCGTTCCTCCTGGAAACTGGTGGGGTCAAGGGCGAGATGGAGTCCGAGCAGCCGGCCATGACGATGCTGTTGCTACTGTTGTTGCTGTTGTACACTAGGAAGGCATTCAATGGGTTGTTTGGAGTCGATTCATCCATGGGTGTTTCAATTGCCAAGGAACACTTGCGGGAGGAATGCTTGGACATTATGTGTGTGTGAGGGGATTAAGTTCTATAATTATGTATTAGTTCCAGTGGTGACAGGAAGGAAAAGGGGATTGACAACTGGGAATATACAAAGCAATATAAGAAGAAGTAAAGGAAAGTATTGATTCTGGAAGTAAACAATGAAAAAAAACGGTTTGGATAAAAAAAATCGTACACTTTTTGATATTATCGTGTGTGTATGGGGATGGGAGTGAATTTGTTATATGGGAGGAGGGAGACAGGCAGGAAGGAGAAATGAAGTGAAAGGAGCAGAAGGAAAAAATTGAATATATGTTTGATTTGGGATTTAAAGGAGGAGGGGGAGAATACAACCACCCACTGGCTACTACGCCCTCCGTGTAATTATAATAATCAGAAGGCGGTTTATACGTTACTTCTTGATCCTAACATCTTGCGGGCAGGCCCATCTGTGTCGTAGCGCATGACTATGTAGTCGTATGATTATTAGACACTTTTGCACTACCCTTTCTCCCTCTGTCTCTCCCACTTCATCCTGCAACTTTCCAGAGATGAGCAAACAACCATCACACACCATCCACACTTTTCACTCCTCCAGCATCTACAAACAGCCTGCCACGCCAAAGACACGTAGAGAAATAACCAATCCGTTTGAAACAAAACAAATATGTGTATATATATAAAAAAAATAATACTAAGTAATAATAAAAAAAATAGAATAAAAAAACGCAAACCTATAAACAAAAAGGTTGAAAGGGGAATAAATAAATCCTCAGCTCAGCAA
>JAJSEA010000655.1:0-12386 GCA_026724345.1 Candida sp. AC06 | reverse complement strand
AGTTTCTCACGGAGTTCAGCCCCTGTTATGCCCTTGGTGTTGACTTTGTAGGATATCTGCTCCACAAGGATCCTGAAGCGGTTGATCTCGCTCGCCATGCTGTGGGATTCTGCGGCAGTGGTCTCGTTGAATCGGAGATTATTTTGCAACCCATCAACATTTGGCTTCTCACCCACTTCTTCATCACTATCATATATTTCATTGGACTGGGGTTCTGTCGGCGGCTGATTCAGGTTGAATAGTTGACTGAGGTTCTGTTTCAAGTTGTTTAGGTAGTTCAATTTATCGTTCTTGTACTTTAATCTCTTGCTGAGTTCGATAAGATCGCCACGCAACTTGTCGTATTTGTCTATCAACTCTTGTCCAGGGGCTTCATTCAACTCGTTCACTTCGTCAATGATCTCCTCGATGAACTCTCTGTTGACCTGTTTACGAGATTCGGTTGTATCTTGATCGTCTTGGACGGTATTATCACCCACGTCAAGGTCTCCTGCTTCGTCCTCCTCCATGCTGTAGTCCTCGTCAACGTTCGTGACCTGTGGTGCTTCTGCAAACAAGTACTTCAGTTCAGGCAACTCCTCAATCATGTCTATCAATTCGACCAATTTCTCATTCTGATCTTGATCTGAAAGATTGTCAAAGTCCGGTAGTATGATCGGCTTGACAAACGAGTTCACTTTGAACAACTGTTGATTCACAATTTTCAATTTCTGAGTCTCGAGTTTCATGATTTGCAGGATTATTTGGTTATTGATTTGTGCTGGGAATAGCCTGTCGTTGCGTTGTTGCAAGTCATTGTTTATCTTGTTAAGCACCAACTGTAGCTGCTCCTCGGAGAGACTGTCGTCTAGTATATCTCTCATCTCGGGAGTCACTTGGAACGGCTCATTGAGTATATTAACTTGATCGTCAATGAATCTCTTTGTGTAGATGTAGGAATGGTTCATGGTTGGCCCTGGGAAGTCTTGTTGATACTTTGTTGATAGTTCCTCACGCGTATACATTTTTTGTTGACAAACCACAGGGAAAAAAAATACCTGACATCGGAGCCATTCTTTTCATTTATCTTGTCATATCACCACCAATGTTCGGATCGAATACAAGTGCCTTTGGATCAAGTGGGTTTGGAAACAAGTCATCGGCGGGTGCATTTGGCAACCAATCAAACCCATTTGCCACAAACTCATCCAACTCTGGGTTTGGCAGTAGTGGATTTGGGTCATCTGGATTTAAAAGCAACACGCAGGCAGCAACACCATCATCGGGATTCGGGAGCTCAGGGTTTGGCTCATCTGGATTTGGCAATGCTAGTATCACTGGCAATGCATTTGGATCCTCGGGTTTTGGAGGAGCCGGATTTGGAAGCAAACCAGCAACAACAAGCACTGGAAGTGCATTTGGCTCCAGCGGGTTTGGAGCTAGCAATAAACCAGCGGCAGTAGGATCATCCAGCGGGTTTGGTCTGTCAGGATTTGGTTCTTCGGGATTCCTGCTGGCAACCAACAATAATGCCAGTTCACTGCCGTTTGGTTCGCTAGCCAACAAGAACACATCGTCTGGGTTTGGATCATCAGGGTTTGGATCTAGCACAACACAACCATCAGCTTTTGGAGCAGCTAGCACAAATCCTACCAATCCTAGTCCGTTTGGCAAGACATCAACAACATCTGCATTTGGAACGGGGAGCGGCACGACATCAGCGTTTGGCTCGGCATCTACCAATGCTAATCCTTTCGGACAATCGAGTACATCAGCATTTGGGTCTAACGAGAGCAAACCATCTCCCTTTGGTACCACACAATCCACAGCTTCTCCTTTTGGGTCTACTGCAACACAACCACAACAATCTGCATTTGGTAATACCCAAACAACATCAGCTTTTGGAAGTAGCAACACCCAACCTTCTGCATTTGGTGCGACTTCATCTCCATTTGGTCAGGCTCCGGCTAGTGCCTCGCCATTTGGTGCAGCACGCACAACGTCTGCCTTTGGTAGTAGCTCCAATGATGCAGCTGAAGCATCGCCATTCGGGCAGCCTTCCCAGAGCACACCTACATTCTCGTTTACGTCTGGACAACAGCAACAGCCGGCACAGAGTGCTGCGAAAGACGAAGACATCAGCCATTTCCCACCAGAAATCATCGAGGCATTCCAAGCTCAATCGTTCAGTCTTGGGAAAATCCCAGACCTTCCTCCACCCGCAGCTTTATGTAATTAGTTTTGTATAGAGTTTGGCGTTTAATGCATGTAATATTATTCAGTTAAAGACGAGCCGCAGAATTAGACGCCAAAAAAAAAAAGATACCACGAATCGTTTCCATCACCAACTAACTCCCTCCCATGATATGCATAGAGTGTGGATACCCCGAGATAGATTGTCTCTACTCACGATACAAAAGCGAATACATTAAACTCACAGTATGTCCCAAATGCAACAAAATCGCCGATAAGTACATCGAGTACGACTCCGTGATCCTCTTCCTCGACATCCTCCTCCTCAAGAAGCAAGCATACCGTCACCTATCATACAACGTAACGGAGCAAGAAGTAGTCACGCCTATACACTCCGCACACAACTACACCAAGATCCTCCGGATGTTCCTCTTGATCTTGTCCCTCGAGGTCTACTTGACGTGGGCCAACGAGGAGATCTCACCGGTGCATTCCAAGTTCATCAACTTGGTGCTCACGCGCGGCATCATGTTCCAGTACTTGTTCTTCATCGTGAAGCTCGGCGTCGAGAACGTCGTGTTGAACGCGAGTCTCCAGGTTGTCCTCCGCGTGTGGCTCAAGTGGGGGCAGACTAGAAAGGAAGTGAATGGGAATATCCCGGAGGGGGCGGTGTTTGCGTATAAAACGGTGGTGTTGTTGGTCACGACGATGGTGTCGGGGTCGATTAAGTTGTTTCCTATATTGATGTTCATTTGGCCGTATGATAACTTGGCGATTACGAAGAAGTTCATCAAGTCGATTGCGTTTTTTAATATTGTGGAGGCAGTGAAGATCGTTACTGGGTGTAGGTATACGGAGATTGTGTTTGCGTTGGGGTTGTCGATGTTGGTCAAGACTGCGGTCTCGAATGTGATGTTGGTGGGGTTGTTGAGGTGTTTCTTACAGTTTGATTTTATGGAAATCTATATGGATGAAATTCACCAACTATATACTCAAGTACAAAGCTACTTAATAGTCCCATTCTGAATTAAATGTCTGTCTTTTCCGTACCGTTGTGCCGTCTTGGTTCACAAGGAGCATATCGTTACCTTCCAACGCAATCATTGGGCCGTCTAAATCATCCACCAAGTTTGGATACTCGTACTTGGTATTCAATTCCCGTCTCTCGTCAAGAGTTTTGTTGGCCATATCGGCGTTTTGCTCCACGTCTCCGCTCTGGGTAGTACCTTCGTTATTTTCAATTGCTCTCAAAGCAATAAACATCGACAACGGGATGTACTGTGTCTGGAAACTCCACCAGAAGTACAATGTCAATAAAGGCAATGGTGCCAAAAACGACGCACAAGTAATTGCGTTTTGTAATGCTAATGCGCCCACCATCGTGATTTGGAACAAGAACAATCCTAGTATGATCCTGCTAAAAATCAATGGCCAGACTTTGCCCGTCGAGTGTGGAGGATGCACGCAGGCGTAAAGCAACTGGTACTTGCTCACGAAATACCCAATGATGAAATAAAGCAAGCCAGCCGTCAAGATTTTCGACGACATGACAGAATACACCAACGTTATGATGAATATCAACATCGGTTGTGGCAATTGTAGACCAAAGTTGAACACGGGTGGCTTGTACAACTTCAAATAGTCTCTTGGAGTTTTGCATCTAAACACGGAATGCGTGGAGAACCTAAGCAAGTTGCCTAGTAGCAACAACTTGAACGGGAAAATGCCTAGCCCTTGTAAGATTATAAAATCAACGTAGAACAAGGACAAGTCTCTCAATGACCTAGCAAGATCAGAAGCTATCCTGGTGGTGTCCACCAACGACGCCGTACCAAAAGTCGTAAACACCAAGAACAAGTTGACGAATATATAAAAAAAGTTCTTTGACACCGACGACAACTCCTCGTCACTATGCGATAAGAACCCTTGTCTTCTTGAGATCCAGACGTAGAAAAACGGAATGACTATGTTCAATATCGTGAAAATATAAGTTGGCAAGAACCCGGTGATCAAGGTCTTTGCCCACTTGTGATCTTTAATTGCCCTTCCCAAAGATGGCCACAACTTGGAAATGCTCTTGGTGTTCAAAAGACTGGCCAAGTACCTCACTGGATAAACCAACAAAACACTCATCAATCCAATGAAGAGTGTGACCATGAAAATCCTTGTGTTTCTGTCTTGCCTTGTCAACGACATATTGTCCCATCTAATATCATGTGGAGCTGGTGCCAAACTAGTAATTAGATGGTTAACCTTGGGGTCCAAAACAGCCTGTGCTAGCATTTGCGCCTGCGAGACATTCTTCATGGTCAAAAACGCGTTGGAAGTGGCCGGATACTCCCTTGTTCTTGCTCTTTTGATTTCTTTGTCGATCACCTCGAGCTTTTCGCTGTAGTATGTGATTGCATCTACTCTTGGTCCAAACAAACCAAACCAGCCTTTTCTGAAACTAGGTCGCGTGTTCAGCTCATCGTTCAACAACCTGTTCAAGGAGTCCACAGATGATGCGGCTATGCTATCAGATCCTTCATCTGTATTCGCCGACCCAGTGAGGTTATTAGTCTGAGTGGCCCAGTCGGAATAGTTATTCTCAGGCTCGTCATCAGTGTACCTGTTTTGTATATTGTACAGCTCGCCAACTTGTGGGTGCAATGCTAGCAAGTCAAGCTTATCCACGAGCCCATTCTTTTCAAAATACTCGACCCAGCTCTCTTCCAACCTTCTTAAGATCTTTCTTCTAATTTTGAATAGCTTGTTTAAGTTTTGCCACTCTCTCACAATCAAAATGGAGTCCACTTCTCCAATGTTCAAGTTGTCAATGTGTCTAGTAAGAGCCACTTCGTCTCTTAACAGCCCGGGTATTCCCGATATCTTGACTGTTCTATCAGTTATGGAGTTCTGTGACCCAAGGTACTTTTGACGCATATTGATGATCTTGTTGGTCGTCTTGAACAAAAAGTAAGCCACAACAAAAGTAAAGACGTATGTGAAGATAGTGTACAACCAAAGGAACTGTTGGTAGGTGGGACCGCTGTCACCGCCGCCTTTCGTTATCCTAGTTGTCTCTCTTACGACCCTCCTAACAATAGCTGTTCCATTGGTGTTATCATCATCATCGTCATCATCAGGATAATCGTGATCCACTCTCCCGGTGAACTTATACCGGATAGGAGATATCACCACAAGGGCAAACACAAGACAAATAGTCAACACCTTGATACACATCTTGAAGAACTCGAGAAACACGACGGCGTCCAAGCCAGCATACTCCAAGATCTGTGATTCCGAAATCCGGTAAACTGTAGGGATCCAGCCAAACAAGGACTTTGAAGGTAGTCTCGGCAAGTTTCGCCTTGACGTCGAATGGAAGCTGAAATTTAGATCATTGAAATTCGCCACATAGATCTTTGGGTACTTTAGTCGTAAAAGTGAAAATAACAGCACCGCTATGAGCCCCAAAGTCGATGCAATTATCACTTGATACCTGGCAACTCTCCCCGACGGTGGTCTGTATATCATATCATCGTCTGCATAAGCAGACCCGTAGCTTTGAACATCCATGTTTTTCAACGAACGTATCATACTCTCTATCATGGTGGTAGGGGGGGTCTATGTATAGCCAAGGTTTTATTATCTTGTGAGCGCAAAGGCAACCAAAAAAAAACTCAGTAAAGCTGTGGTTGATAAACGTCAGAAAAAAAAAAAATCGTAATCGGAAAAAAAAAAATGACAACACTGACAACCCCCGTCAAAGTCACGTGCCATCCCAGATAAGACCGGTCGTCTCTCTCATCAGCACGGTGAAAGAACAGACCTTCAAATGCAGGTATTCACCTAGGAGATGATACATGGGATCCCATTACACAAGGATGATACCGCTTATCCCTTCATCTAGCCCAGCATGCAGCTCTTGCAAGAAACCGGTTTCGACGATCATAATGGGCATCAACCCTTCATCGTCGTCTAGCGTGTTTTAAAATGGGTTGCAAAAAATCGGATTCTTGCAACCAACGGTTTACCCAAAATCCCCTTAAAAAAACCCCAAAAAAATGACAAAAATACTAGTTACATAATAATTCAGCAATTAAGAAAAAATAAATCCCCAACGGAGTATCCGAAGGAAACTAAATCTATATATTGTAATGCAACCCGATGCTTTGCAAAAGAAAACAAAAAACCCTGAAATGCAGACAGCGGTCAGTCACTCGCTGCTTGTGGTTTGTTCATGAATATTTCCTGAGTGATCTTCTTGTGTCATGTCATCATCACCAGAACTGCTGCTGCTGCTTTTCGAAGTCCTGTTTCTTAGCATCTCTATTAGTGTATCTAATTTTTGATATATTCCATTATTATTTTGTATTTGTTGAACATTGATTAAATCCTCAATTTTCTGATCTGTCTGAACCTTGAAGTTTCTCAAGTCGTCACGAAGGGCGTTGATGGATAAGTTGACTTGGTTCTGTGAAACTAGTAGCTGCTGCAACAACAACGTCACCGAGGGCTCCAGTGCGTCAGCTGAGAGCTGGTGTGGTAGTGGTTGCTGATGACCATGTGAATCCAGAGCGTACGTGTAATTAATTGACCTCCCTTGCAGCTGCTGTGGTTGTTGCTGTGGGGAAGTTTCATAATGATTCGTTGGAGACATCTGGGACGCTGAAAGCTGACGGGATCTGTTGTCAATCAGGCGGTCTTGCTGTCCTGATTGTTGTTGTTCTGGTTGCAGATGAGCCAACTGTGGGGTCGCCAGGTGTCTGCTCGAATGAGCCGGCTCCGACTGGACACCTATCTGGTCTTGCTGCAAAGTCGTACTGGAAAGATTGACGCCTGATTTGTACATGACTTGTGGAGACGAATTGCTGCTTGCCCTCAAAAGAGCCTCCGTCTGCGGCGGAATTCGGTTCGACTCATCGAGTAATTCCGATTGGGCAAGCGGGGGTGGGAACCCCGGCACGATCTCCTTCTGGAGATTGAGCTGTTGTTGTTGTTGTTGTCGTTGTCGTTGTTGTTGGTGATGGCGGTGGTGCTGTTGTTGTTGTAAGTGGTCCGAGGAAGACGACGCATTCAGTTGCAGCGGGGGCTGTGGCGGCTGTTGTTGTTGCTGTTGCTGCTGATGTTGCTGTAGGGGATGCGACATTCCTATGCCACTTTGGAATTGGTGGACGGTTTGGTCGAAATCGTGGGACATTAAATATTGGGCCCTTTCCTGGTTCAACTTGTTGGTGAAGGTGTTCGGACTGATCTGGGTAATGTCCGTGGTCGACAAGTGGTGTTCCGGTTGGTTTGTCAAGGCAGATGATGACGCATGGTCGACATGTTCACCCGACGGTATCACGCCGCCGCCTAAGGAGTAAGGGTTCACATCCGTATAATTGTTCTTGTACATGTAGTCGATGATGTCAATTAAGAGCTTTTCATTCTCATTGAGGGAAATCTGGATCAAAGGCTGGTTCTCGTGCTTTAGTCTGTTCTCCAAGTTTTTCTTCAAGATCTGGAATCGGTGATTGATGGTTCTGCTTTGTACGATGTTCGCATTATGCTGTTCATTGAATTCCTGCAATACTTTTTCCCACGTCTTTATGATGTTGCCCCTCGTAAAAATGTCCTCTTTATACTTGTGGATCAACAAAAGTAGGTTTGTCTCTGAATCGTAGGTGAACTGAAAATTACTCCGCTTGTTCGACAGCCCTGACGTGTTCATGAGGGAGGATTGGTTCTGGTCGTGATCTTCATTCATTTCTGTTTCCTGCCTTCCTTCCCTGTCTCTGTCTTCCTTTTTTTTTTCTTTTCGTTTTAACTATTTGTACAGGACGATAAACAATGTAGGGTCAATTACTGCATGTATAATACTACCCTTGATCTCTCAGGTAGACAAAAAAAGAAACAGGATGAAATATGTAACGTTACTGTGGGGACGGGGTAGGAGTGTGCCTTTGTTTATATATTTTTTTCCTTTCGAGCTTAAGCTGCCAAAATTGGACCCGGGGATTATTTACAGGCCCTTTTATAACGTTCCACAGCTTCTTTGAAAAACTTGAGGAAAAAGGTTGTGCAGGCGATAAGATTTTTTAGCAGAAATTTTTCTTTATTTCTAATTAGCGTAGTACAAAGCTGAACCCAGCGAGAGAGAGAGTGTGTGTGTGACAAATACTTTTGTCAACATGCATTGTGTTATTAATCCCCTTTAGTTTCATTCGAGCTTCTAACTGAAAATGATCATCTTCAGTTTATTTATGTTTTTTTTGTTTATGGATTTAGTGCAAAAAGAAAGCACAGACTCACTCGCCCACTCACACCCAGAGACATTGCGAGAGAGGGAGTGGGAAAAAAAGGTTACACAAGAAAGCTTATTGTTTCAAGTTAATGACCTGCTTGATATCAGGGAAGAAGAGGAGAAAGCTGAAGGGATATGCTGTGTAGATCTTCTGATTTTCAATAGCTAGAAAAATAATGAACTAATTTTCCTATTTGGTGCTGTTGTTTTCTTTTTGTTCGTCAATCCGTACATGTACAAGGCCCATCTCTGGCTGGCAGCAACAGCAGCAGCGGCAGCGGCCCTAGTCACGAAGTGAAATGTGTGACAAAAAGATGTGTCTCCGTACATCATCATTATACTTGGTGATGGAGGTGCGTGGTTTAACAATATTTCTTTTGGTTGATTGATTTCCCACCCCCACTCCCCTGCTTACTAAGACTTGAGTTACCGGAAACCTACACATCCCTGGGAATATAGCGGGCCGTTTTATTTCTTTTTTCAATTACCTTGATTTCCGCACCTAGCTTGCGCGGAGTTCATTTTCCTTTGCTTTCGATTCCTCTCCCATGGCTTCATGGGTTAGTCTGAGAGCAAGGTCTTTAGTCAAGTTTAATTAAATGCACCATATGTCGATGATGCATAAGCGATTATATTTTTTTTTATGTGTGTGTGTGTGTGAGTTAGCACGAGTGATGGGTTGAATGTGGTTTTTGCTACTAGCTGAGTGGGTAGCTTTTTGGTTGAGACAAAACTTTTTTTTTTCTTCTTCTTTCTCTCTGGCTTTGCAATATGGCAATGTAATTTAGCACTTTGTACTGGATGCATTACACTTCATAAAAGTTTGCACATATTGCGGTTTTGTGTGCATGTCTGGAAAAATTGGAGGTTCGCACCCCCTTTTGGATGTAAAGGGGTATTTTGCTTTGCCTTTCTTTCTAGAAGTTCCTTCAGAATAAGTCAACAGTAGCAGCAGTGGCGAAAGAGAGAAAAAAAAAGCTTCTTTTCCTCCGCCGCCATGAATTGGTCCAGCCACAGGAAAAAGGGCCAGGCAATGCCGTACGGCGGGTTTCACACAAAACCTGAAACAGTCTAATACGGGCATATATCCATTGGATTGTTTCCGAGACCTTTTTGTTGTCTCTAATGTCAATCTTCTTAAGCTTAATTAGAGGAAGAGAGAGAGAGAGAAAAAAAAACGACAGTTTGCGTAGTGAAGGTTAAATGAAAAAAGTCTCATAACATAACAAGTTGTCTCTGTGTGTCTTGGACAAAGTGCGACAAACAAGCTTGCGTAGCAAAACAACAACAACAACAACCAAAAACAAACTGCCAACAAAAGCCAAAAGCAAACGAAAATAGGCCCATTTGCTTTACGTCCGGCCCGTCGTAACACCTCGTTGAATCCAGTTGGCGACAACTTTATGGCGTAGGAGGGTGTTATTATGACACAAATCAGGCAACAAAAGCTTGTTTGCCTCACTTTGGTGCTTTGGGTTGTGTGTGAGGGATTTTACTCTACCACCGCCAGTACGTGAGAATTTCACGTTTATTTTGCATTGAAAATCTTGTAAAAAATACAAATCAGAAGCCAAATACGAGGAAGGGCAGAAACGACGAAACTACAGGAAGGGTAAACCCCTCCTGTTCTGTTAGAATTTCACGTACGCAACGCAACCGTCGAATGGGGGGGGGGGGGGGGGGGCCACATAGAGGGGTCCCTTGCTGCTGGAGATGTGTGATGTATGTACAGTTGTAACTAGACGGGGTTGAAGCAGAGCGGGTGGTATGCAAAATAGAACAAAAACAAAGAAGAAGAGAGAATCAATTTGGCATCAGTTATACAAACCAGGCGCTGAAGGACTTGTTTCGTTTTTGTTGGTGCTGTGGTTGTATGTTGGTGGGTGCGTGCGGTGCGTGCGGTGCGTGGAAGTTGTGGTTGGTACCTACTTATGTTGCGATGCATCCATACGCCTCCGCGCACACTGCAAATCGTAGAGCGTGGAACAAACAAGTAGAAGTATACAAGCCCACTGGCATTACCCATGCGCAACTACCAAAAACGCCCATGCATTGTTAGTGGTGGTGGTGGGTGGAGTGACAAATCCGCACTCGGGTGCTGCCACTCATTATATCCGGCGTGTCGAAGAATACCCCCCAATGTCTCAAACTACAAATCCGTGCCCCATGCTAATTTTTTGGGGGGCTGTCCTTCCTTCCACCCCCAAGGATTTTCACGTATGCATGGGGATTCTCGTATAATTCGAATTTAAAACTCAAATGACAAACCTAGAAATAGTACTAGCCTCGAGTGGGAATTACAAACTTCCTCCCTCTCGCCCATGGTGAGCTTCCCACATATTGTTTCACCCTATGTTGTTTCTTTTCTGGTCACAACTCGTAATACCTTTGTGTCAGGTACATTTCACATTGCAGCGGTGCCTATCGCTTTTTAGAATTGCTGTTCTTTGCCCCGCCTGCTTTTTTGGCAGGATTGGCCGTCTCTCCACCCCAGCACAGGGTTGGCCCTTGGGCCAAGCAACGACAACAACAGAGAGAGAGCCTACGAGATGCAATTAGGTGCCAAATTTTGCGTGCAATGTTTTGATTCGAGATGCTCTCTGCGCATTTCACTTTTCCTTTCGCAATACTCTGTGTCATACGCAAATTAAGGATTGTCTTCCTGGGCACATAAACATACACCTTAACATTTTGTTGTCAAACATGGGTCCGTTTTTCCCCTTCGCAATATCTCTGATCCCACTCCTCTACCCTGTTACCAATATCGACGTGTGACAACTCGGACGTGGTGTGTGTGTGTGTGTGTGTCTGTCTACTGTTTATCTATTAATTGCTATTCGACAGTATAATGCTCCTACATTCGTCTACGAGGATGGGCATCTTCTGTGATGAAACAGCAAACGCTTCGCGGTATAACGTCACCGTTTCATTCAACACTTCCACCTTGTTCCGTGATCCGTTGGAAATCTCTTCCAATGATTTCTCCAATGCCTTCCGCAAGAACGGCTTCGAAAGGGAAACATCGCTGAACTCCATCTTGTCAAATCCTTCAATCAATCCCATCCCCAACGGCGACGGAACAATGTATTCTTTCTGGCCCTTTTTCGATTTGGCAATGTACCCTCGACGCAAGATCTTGTCGATATGCTCAGCTATCGTGGCATCCGTCCCAATCCCATTCACATCCATCAAGGCAATCAATTCGGGCTCCGTCATGTAGTTGGGCGCCGTCGTTTTACCTTCCTTGAGTAGCCCACTCGACAACTTCACTTTGTCTCCTTCCTCAAATTTAGGCAACTCTTGCGAGCTCGCCCATTTCTTGTATGGATAAACCTCCAAGTAGTTCTGCTCAAGGACAATCAACCCATTAGCTGTGAAAAACTCCTCGCCCCATTTCATGGTCACCAGAGTCTGAGTACCAACGGCATCCTTAGAACAACAGGCGATAAAGCGCCGCACCACATACTCATAAACCTTCTTTTCATTTGCATCTCCTAAAGCACTAGCGGCGGCAAATTTGATCGGATGGATTGGAGGATGTGCATGATCATCGTGGGACCCACTTCTGGGCGTCACAAACCCCTCGTTTAGTAACTGCAATGTGTAAGTGCCCCACGCATCCGACTGCGTTTGGTTTTGCAACAAGCCTTGGAAATCAGTTTCCTTAGGGAACCTATCAGTTTCAGTTCTCGGGTAGGATAGAAACCCCTTGTTGTACAACTTCTCAGCGGAATCCAACGCTTGCTTGGCGGACATCTTGAAGAATTTGGCACAATCTTTCTGCAACTCAACCGTGGTTAACGGGAATGGTCTGAAGTTAAGCTTCCTTTTGGATTCCAACTTCGTGATAGTTCCCTCTTCTCCGCTCTTGCAACACTTGTCATACAACATGGCCACATACTGCTTGTCGAAAAAATGGCCCCTGACCCAGTTGAACACGGTT
>JAJSEA010000654.1:0-12409 GCA_026724345.1 Candida sp. AC06 | reverse complement strand
TCTTCTGACACTATCGACAATGTCAAGTCTAAAATCCAAGACAAGGAAGGTATCCCACCTGACCAACAAAGATTGATCTTCGCTGGTAAGCAATTGGAAGACGGCAGAACCTTGTCCGACTACAACATTCAAAAGGAATCTACTTTGCACTTGGTGTTGAGATTGAGAGGTGGTTTTTAAGCTACAGTATGTGTTTTTTATGTAGTTTAACATTATCTAGATTATTATAATATTAAGGATCAAGGGAGGGGCGCTACTGAAAACTCCCGATATGAATTCAAGTCAATCTAACTGTAGAACCTCGAGCCTTCTGTGGGTTGGTTGCAGATCAGCAGGTCGGCGGTGGCGGTTTTTTTCTTCAGGTTATCGCTGTGTTTGGCGCCACCAATATTTACATTCTCTCGCCATTGAAAAACTGGTTGTCTGGCCGCCAGATTTTTATTAACATACCACATAGCACTACCACCATGGCAGACCAAGAATTGTCCTTGGTGAACAAGGTAGAGCTTCGAATTGCATTGGCCGAAGACGACAAGCAGTTTGAGAATGCGTTAAACATATACCTTTCCCCGGTTTTGTTGAAGTTGGCTAGTCCTCACCTGGAAGTTAGACAAGCAGTGCTTAAGATCATCCAGCACGTTATCCCTAGAATCACCGCTGCCAGGTCGATAAAGCTCCCAGTTGAAGACTTAATCAAGCAAGTCAAAACTCCGAATGTTGCGGGAGATGCAACGTCCGTTAGACTTTATTCCACCTTGTTCATATCTCGAGGAGTTGACCGATTGAGCGAAGAAGAAAAGAAGACCCTCATACCTAGCGTTGTTGAAGGAATCCATAACTATCCTAGAGGGATTTCGGCTAGAATGTTTAACATCTTGTGCAAGTTATTGACCAATTGGAAATCGCCTATGAAGGGAACCACCGAAGCTGATAACTTGAGAACATTCCTTGGGTTTCATAAGAATCCAGTTGACGAACAGTACTTGTCTTTAGTTATAAGCAAGTTTTTGATGTTGTTGCCGGAAGCAAGCAATAGGGCAACACCTGGTATGAGCCTTCAGGACAACACTTTTTTCAACACTGACGCTGGTGTTTCCTACAAGACAAGAGACGATATCTCCAAAGTGAAACAGAACTTGCTTGAGTTTGTTAAGGCGGGATTTTCGCCACAACAACTGTCATTGCCCTTGTTGGTATCATCTGCTGATTCGTCTTCTTCTATCAACGAGTCCTCAGAGATTGCATTCAAGAAGTTAGGAGTTGAGTTAGATGAAGTGACGCTTTATGGTGGCATTCCATTCATCAGCTTCATAACGTCGTTGTTTCTCGGTGACGATGCCCCTCCGGTGGATTCGAATCTACAATGCAAGATTCTCCAGGTTTTGATTAAAAGCAGCAAGGTCCAGTCGCAAGACAAGATCGCCACTGTCTCTCTCAATTCAGACAACGCAAGATTGAGACTGTTAGCTATTCAGTTTATAAGGAGGCTTGGCAAGACATCTGGTCCAGATGGAAATACTGACTTGGAAAAGTTCAACGAAGACATTGCTCACCAGCTTAGAAATAGCATTTTGGCTGAGGGCTGGCCAAGCATTGAGATCTCAGCTGGTACCAACTACCTGAGTAAACTCAACGATGTGCAGTCTAAGTACGAAGCCTTGGGTGAAATGTTAAAGAACTCCCCGGGAATATTCTACAACGACTGGTCATTCTTGGAGTTTTTGTTTGATTCGTTAGCTGGAAATTCACAAACACCTGAGTTGATCCCATCTATTCAAAACTCTCTCTCGGGATTGACAGTGCACTTAGCAGGATTGCCTGAGGACAAGAAGGCTGCATTGAAGGTATTGATCAGAAAGCATATCAACAATGACGCTGCCAAGTACATTGCTATTAAGTTTGTCAACTCTGCATACCCTTTCTCAGACCCGGAAGCTAGATACTTGTCTATTTTGGGGACCACCAAGAATAGTGCGCCTCATACAATAGAAGAAGCATTGAATGGGTTACATCCATACTGGTTTAACATCAATCAAGCTAGCAATACGACCGAGTTCAAATCCACGACGTACTTGTTGGGGCAGGAGTCAACAGTGACGTTTCCATCAGTAAAGGAGTTTATCGATGGCCTCTATCAAGAGTTAGCAAACTCGAAGAATCAACCACAGGCTGCAATCTTCCAAGCTTTACCAAAGGCAATCGAGTTTGCCGAACAGGTTTTAGTGATGGAAGCGACCAAGGGCAAGGACACTGTCATTATCGCTGATCAAGATTGGTCTGTGAGACTAGAGAAAGCCGTTGAGATGAATGATGCAGTGAGAGGCTTGGTTGTTGAGAAAATGGAGGATGAAAGTCTTCAAGAAAGCATCTTCAAGTTGTTGAGTGTTTGCATGGACGCATTGGTTGGTCAGTTTACAAACTCTACGGGAGTTGTGCTAGACACCACATATTCATTGATTTTGGCTAGGTTGATTTCCTTTGCGTCTTCTCCGGCAGTTGCATTGTTGATTCCTAAGGTGTCTGAATTGTTGGATTTGATTGAGACTCACGTGTTTGATGATATTTCGTTGTCAAGAATCTGCAAGACTATCGGTATAATTGCAAGTCACCCAAATAACACAGATGATGACGTATCTGCGTTGTTGGGGACGTTGACGAGCAACTTGCCGTATCAGAAATCTAAAGCTAGAGTTTTGGTTGCAAGTTATTTGATTGCCAGATTGACGCTACGGGATAGACTAAGCGTGGTTCCAACGACTACCTTATCTACTGTGTTGCAGGCAATTCAAGACATGCTTCTGGATGCAAGTTTCTACTATTTGGCATTGGATACTATTTCTCAGTTGTCGATGTTTGGAACCTTGGGACCTGTTATCAACCCCGAAACAAAACCATTTGTTGAGAAGTTCAAAGAAGTGATCAGGGCTAGGGTTAAGAAAATTGACGAACGTTCAGTATTGGCTCTCGGTTACTTGACTTTAACCGAGGAGAAACAATCATCTGAAGAGTTGACCACAGATGAACAAGCTATTTACAACACCCACGTGTCGAAACAGGTTGAGTATGTTTTCACATCGGGCGAAGCGCTCGTTTTGGACGCTGCGGGTTGGAATTCTAAGTTATTGAATAAGCAGTTAGATATACCTGGAGAGACGATCAAGTACATCCCAGCCAGTTCATCTAGAGTCCCAGTTTTGTTGAAGACCGTGTTGGCAGCCTGCAATCACACTCAGCCCTCGTTGAGAAAAGCCGGTTGTATCTGGTTGTTGTCGTTTGTTCAATACTGCAAGCATTTAGAGGCAGTCCGTCTGAGAGCTTCCGAAATTCACATCGCCTTCATGAGATTCTTGGCTGACAGAGACGAGTTAGTGCAGGAGTCTGCTTCCAGAGGGTTAGGGTTGGTTTATGAAATGGGCGACTTTGACTTAAAGGAAACTTTGGTCAAGTCGTTGTTGAAATCATTCACCCAGTCAAACACCACGACCTTTACCTCAGGATCTGTCGAGCACGATACTCAATTGTTTGAGCCCGACTTATTAAGAACAAATGAAGGCTCGGTGTCCACGTACAAAGACGTTTTGAATTTGGCACAGGATGTTGGTGATCCTAGTTTGGTTTACAAGTTCATGTCTTTAGCCAAGAGTTCATCTTTGTGGTCTTCGAGAAAAGGTATTGCATTCGGGTTGGAATCGATTTTAGCACAATCTTCGTTGGATAAATTGTTAGCCAACAACCAGCAATTATCTGACAGGTTAATTCCCAAATTGTTCAGGTACCGCTATGATCCAAACCTCGGCGTTTCAAAGTCGATGAATGATATTTGGAATGCATTGATCAAGGATACTTCGAAAGCAGTAGACGCTAACTTTGACAAAATCTTAAAGGAGTTGCTTACGAGTATGGGTAAAAAAGAATGGAGAACTCGTCAAGGAAGTACAGCAGCTTTGAATGACTTGTTGCAAATGGTTGAATTGGTCAAGTATCAGGCAAAGCTTGATGAGATTTGGACAATGAGTTTCAGAGTCATGGACGATATTAAAGAGAGTGTTCGTAAAGAAGGGACAAATTTGACTAAATCATTAGCAACAAAGTTTACCAGGATATTGGAAAAGCACACTGGTGAATCTGCTAGAACTGATGCGGTGTTGCTGTTCTTGATTCCATTTTTGCTCGGAAACAAAGGTTTGTTATCGGATTCCCAAGAAGTGAAAGACTTTGCTTTGGAGACTCTCATGAAGTTGTGTAAATCTGGCAACAAAAGTATGAAGAAGTATGTCCCTGAATTGATTGAGAACTTTATCAATTTGTTCTCGAGTTTGGAACCGGAAGTGGTGAATTATCTTGTGTTGAATGCTAGCAAATACAATGTCGACCATAATGAGATTGATGCCAAGAGAATGAAAAGTGTTGGTCATTCTCCGTTGATGGATGCAATTGAAAAATTGGTAAAACAGTTGGACGATTCCAACTTGTCTGATTTCATCACTAGATTGGAAAGAGCCATCAAAAAGGGGGTTGGTTTGCCTTCAAAAGTTAGTGCCGCTATGGTCATTATGAATATGGTAACTCATCACTTGCAATTGATCAAGCCCTATGGGGATAGATTGTTGTTGATCACTATGAACCAAATCAATGACAGAAATGATACCATCGCTTCCAGTTACGCAGCAGCATCTGGTCATCTTTGCCGAATTGCCAAAGTCGAGACAATAATCAAATTGTCAAGTAAGATCACGCAGATGTACTTCGAAGGGTCAGAAGCTGGTGATGAAAGATCGAGGATATTGGCCTCCGTGGCAAGTGAGAGTGTCTCCAAATATTCGGGTGACAAATTTGAGACGGTAAGCTCAGCGTTTTTGCCAGTTGCTTATATTGGTAAGTTTGATTCAAACAAGCAAGTCGTGTCCAACTTTGAAAGAGAATGGATTGAAAACACAAGTGGTGGCAACTCAGCTATTAAGTTGTACTTGGTGGAGATTATTGAACTCGTCAAGAAGTACCTCAAGTCTAACGAGTTCTCCATCAGAAAGACACTAGCGAAAGCTTTGTCGAACTTGTGTTTGGTGATTGACAATTTGAACCAGTTTTCAACAGCCATCATTGATGAGATATTACAGCTTTTGATTGAATCCAACAGGGGTAAGTCGTGGGATGGTAAAGAATTGGTCTTCGAGTCGTTAGTGTCGTTCGCTATAATGTCCAAATCTTACATTGATCACCACGAAGAGATATATGAAGCTATCAACAAGACGCTGACTGTTGAAGTCAAACGAAGAAACAAGACCTACCAGAAGCAAGCAATTTTGACGTGTGGCAAATACATCCACACTTTCCATGAGGATGACGAATTAGTTAAATTGTACATTGAAATCATGACAAAGGTGTTAAGCGACAAGTACGAGACAACTGATGACGATGATGACGACGACATGGAAGATGGTGAATCCAAGAAGTTAAACACCAAGGAGAACATTGAATGGGAAGACAACAAATTGAAAGTGTTGCAAAACTTGTCTGTGGCATTTTACACGACCCCGGATATAAGCACGGAATTATACAACTTTACTTTCGAGCAATTGGTGGAGGTGTTTAAATCCAAGATCATTGAGAACACCTGGAGATCGAAGTTACAAACAACCGAGATTTTCAAAAAGGTCTTGGTGGAAATTGAAGAGTCTAATCAAGAAGTGGACACGGACGTACTCGTGAACACATGGAGCTTTCTCAAGGACAAATCCTTGATTGTTGAGTCTATCGAGAATGTAAAGATCCAGTTCATTAGGCTATCCAAACAGTTGAACGATTATCTCAGGAAGGTCAACAAGCCGACTCCTGTAATCTCCCAAGCACTTGATGAACTTGCAACCAAAGAGACATCCAACGTGGTTCTAACCGAACTTAGAAAGAACTGATAGTTATTTATAATGTATATATACGACTACGTATTCTTATACTCTCTCAAAATTACTGGAACTGATGATGGAGGCAACGCGCCCAACTCAGTGATAACCTTGTTGATGTACTCTGGAGGCGTCAAGTCATACAAGATATTCACCACACTCAAATTCGCAATCTCCTTCCAGTTCTCCAACGAGTCGTCTTCACCGTCTTTCTCTTCTTCTCCAGCTTGATCCCCTTTGCCTTTAGCCGGCTTTTCAGGTGCCTTCCTCTCCGGTTCCGTCTCTTTCAAGAATTGTTCCAAAGCAAACGATTTCTTGGATGATAATCTCATACAATCTATATCTTGGATCAAGTCCTCGGCATCGCCCAATTCGTTCGTTGTGACGGAATCCAACTGCACTTTTTCGGAAAATTTGATTGATTCACAGCATGTCAACACCGGGATGTTTCTTGTGTGGCACATCATTGCGACTAACGCAGTACCGACTCTGGAGTATAATCGACCATTGGACAACATGGCGTGAGCACCCAAAAACACACAGTCGACGTCATCTAACAAAGTGGAGGACAACGAGTTGATCAAGGCATATTGAATACTTATATGGCCTTTAGTTATTGGAACCTTGACACGTGCACCTCTGCTGCTAACAGATGCAAATTCATCTGGGATGTCGTCCTCTTCGTCATCATCCAAGTATGTATTAATCAAGTTCTTGACCATTCTCTTACCTTCAAACAATGGTCTTGAGTCAACCACGATCAAGTTGAACTTCTTGTTTTGCTCAAGGACACAAAACTTGAATAATTCCTCCAACACCTGGGAGTGACCATACGTTAAAATGGTAGAACCGTTGGCAATGTGTTTGGATGCACTGTCGACAATCAACGTGTCCGACAATTCTATCTTCTCTTTAATGAAATCATCGATCTTTGTGCATAGTATTTCCTTGGCGTTGGCCTCCGAAGTGTCAATTGATATGACAGAAATCTCCTGCTTCAACCATCTGATTGCGTTACCCATAGACACACTCAACGGGCGCCCCGTCTTCAAGTACTCGATCTGGTTCGACAAATGCGCTGTCAAATGTCTAGTCAATGTGGTGTTCTCAGGGGTAGAGTAATCCTGCACCACCTGCTTGAAAGCCAACAACATGTTCTTCAATCTGGAACTTGATCCCACGACTTTATAATTAGAATACTTCAACGTCAAGGACAATATAGCGGGATGGATGATATTTGAAATAGTTGACGCCGATGGGGTAGACGATGACGCATTCCTCTGTTCTCTTGTTTCTAGATGTCCAAACACAGCAGGGACCCTACGCTCTTCCTTTTTTGTCGCTTGATTTGCTTGTTTCTTAGACGACGTTGCTGATTGCTGCGTTTGTTGTTTCTTCTTTTCCATCTTCTGCTCCGCAAGCTTCTTTTGTTGTTCCGGAGTGATACCATTGGCTTCCTTCTGGGCTGCTCTTTTGGCTGCCTTTTCCTTCTTCTTCAATTCCTTCAATTCTTTAGCGGACAATTTCTTTTCTCCTCCATCGGCTGGTTGAGGAGCACCCTCCGTTGGTGCTTTCTTTTCCGGTTCAGCCATTGTCTCTTTTGGGTGGTGGTTTGATGTGATCGTGTTGTAAAATCTCATATTTCAAAAAATTTTTCTACACATTCCTTATGTAAAGAGATTCCATGAAAGTCGTGCGCGGCGCGAGAAAAAAAGTCCTATAAGTAAGGTTCGTTCCTTTATTCACACATATTAAAATCTAATAAAATCTCCTATGTACTTTCAGATAACTCGCCAAAAGCACCTCTCTTCTTTGTCGTATCGTACAATCTAACAATCTTGTCTTGGTCTTGACCCTCAACTTGAGAAAATGCAAAGCCTCTTTGTTTCTTGATTCTTTGTACTTGCCTGACTTTTCTGATTGCCTTTTGGAACTGTTCCATTCTTGGTCTGTGATCCTGGATGTTGTACTTTTGGATTTCTTGGACATAGTGGTAGCTTTCTGGGCTGTATCTTCTCTTGAAGTATTTCCAGGCAAAGTCACGCAATAAGCACAACACAGCGACACCAAAGACCATGGACCAGAAGACAATCAATGGGTATGTCATTCTCAACACTCCTCTGTATTCAACAGACACGTTAATCATTGGAGCAATGGTGGCGTATGCTGGGAACCAACCCAACCACAAGAGGAAAGACCCTGGAATGGCAATCAATGTAAATTTGGTCCACATGGTCACAACCAACGCAGCCTTACCCAACGCAGTCAAGGTACAGGTAGTGTAAACAGCCACACCCCATGACCAGTTGTCTGCAGTTTGTCCGTGAGGAGCAACATTCATATATCTGTAAATGAAGAATGAACACAAGAATATGACGGCAGAATGGTAGAACCCATTCAAAATCCACGTCCAGAAAACTGCCACGTTAAAGAACTTCCTCTGTTGGCCCAACTGGTACAATTGTGGGTAACGGTCTAACAACCTAGCACTGACAAACTGGTCAAAAACACCCAAGACAAATGGCGGCAAGGAAGTGAAAAGAACATTGTAGAATGTCAACGTCCACGACTCGGCAATCGATTGACCCGAGAACCCATTAGTGAAAACAAACCAGAACTGCGTCATGTACAATGCCATGTTCTTGTAGAAAGAATAAAGAATGGCATTTGAAAGTCTCTGATAAGACCAGGCGCCATGAACCAATAACAACTTTCTCAAGTACTTGAATTGACCAATAGAAATGTCAGCACTTCTTGCTGCTTGCATACCTTCCATACCACTGATACCAACACCGACGTGGGCGGCTTGAATCATGGACACATCATTGGCACCATCACCGATAGCAAGTAACAAAGACTTCTTCTTCTTTCTTTTAACCATCTTGACGACAAGCGCTTTTTGTAACGGAGACACACGACAACAGATAACGGCACGGCAACGGGAACCTAATTCAATAAACAAATCTTCCAAATCTGGCTCCAACGCATACCCCAATGAATGACCATCAATGACCAAAGCCAAAGAGGACTCTAACGAACCATCTTCAACGTCGAATTGATGCTCTTGAATGGCAGTGAGCTTCTCTTGAAGGTTCAATCGTGTGTCTTTCTTTGTCTCCTCGTTGATAATTAACAAATTCATATCTTCAGAAAGCAACTTACAAGACATACCAATATTGATGGCAGTTTCTTGTCTATCACCAGTCAACACCCAAATCTTGATCCCTGCTTGCTGCAAAGTATGGATAGTTTCCGGGACACCGTCTTGCAACTTATCTTCAATGGCAGTGGCACCTAACAAGAACAAGTCTTTTTCAATCAACTCTGCAGCAGCATCTAGCTTGTCACTACGGTTGTCCAAAGATGTGGAAGCCTCGTAATAAGTGTTGGCCCAAGCATTGTACTCTTCGTCAGAAATAATACGCGAAGCAATACACAAGGTACGCAAACCTTCAGCAGCAAAGTCCTCCAAGTGTCTCAAAGTGGCATCAACAAAAGGTTGGGGTTCGTCTTGAGAAAGTCTTTCCAAAATCACCGTATCTGCACCTTTACAGAACAAACGGATGACACCATCTGGACAACGGAAAATAGCAGACATTCTCTTTCTCGTAGAGCTGAACTCACAAATATTCAACAATTCGTATTCAGAAGTGCTTCCTGTCAATGCGTTTTCAATCGTGACACCCTTGGGTCTACGAATGATAAACTTGTACCCCAAATCGGCAGCACCTTGAACCAACGCACCTTCATCGGGTGACGCAGCTTGGTACTTGATTTTTTCTTCGGTGACCTCCGGGATGACTGTGTGACAAGTACTCAACAAGGTCAAAAACTCATTTATAATGGCGGATTGCTGGGTAGAGGTGTTTCTCAAGTCAGCTTGGAGTTGATCAAAAGTGTGGAACCCAATTTCAATACCATCAATCACTTGTGCATGTCCGTCTTCTGGGATCTCTTCGATGTAACACCTCCCTCCAATGGTACAAGATTTAAACTCCATAACGTTTCTGGTCAAGGTACCTGTTTTGTCACTGAAAATGTAGTTGATCTGTCCCAACTCTTCCACTAACGACGAAGTTCTAACACCAGTAGGTGTGTCTGTCTCTTCATAGTACATATCCAAATCACTTCCAATCATGAAAGCCTGATAGTATTTGATCAATTCAACTGTAACAAACAACGAGATTGGCACCAAGTTGGAAAACAAAATCCAGTAAGTCAACAAATCCTGGAAAAACAACCTCGACATGGACATACCTTCCAAGTGCAAATACGACAAATCGTCACCATCCACTTTGATCTTGATAACATTACCAATGGATGAAATCAAGGCGAGAACGATCAAAACACCAAACAAAGCCAAGATCTGCAAGTTGATGATTCTCTCAACATCAGTACGCTTGATTGGTGCTGCAGTGGCATTACGCATTAACTTGGTTTCATGACCCGTGAAGATAACCACACCGTTGATCCACTGGGTGTTTCTCAAAGTAGCACCTCTCAACAACATCTGTTCAGGACTCAATGGGATATCGTTGCCGCGACGGAAATTCTTCAAGTTACCTTCGTATGTGTACAATGACGAGTTTGGTTGCTCGGATATGATCTCAGCACCACTCAAGTCTCGCACCAAATCATGGGGGTTGACTAAATGGGCAGTTTCTGGTTTGGATTGCTTGATCTTCAAATTTGTTTCACCATCCAAGTTTGCTGTTTCAATATAACACAACCCTTCCGGCTCGGAAGAACTCAACAAGAGTATATCTGCTGGGAAAGGCTCTTCGTTAGCAACTTGCACCACGTCACCTACTTGCACTTTGATCCATTTCTTTAACTGGAAGTTGCCTGTATTTGGATCCAACACCAAAACCTTGGTGTTATTTAACTCCTTGTCGGCGTTCGCACGCTTGATATCTTCAAGGATTTCCTTGATTGCTGCAACAAGCAACACCACAATTAAAGTACCAATGGTGGTATATCGATTCGTGGGCGAGACATGTGGCACTTGTTGGATGATGGAGGTGAACAAGAAAAACAAGTTGGCGTACTTGCTGAACTGCTCAAACAAGAACTTTGGCAAGAACGTGGCAAAGTTATACTTTGTTGTCGATATATAATTCCCATAGTAGCCAAACCGTGAGTTCGCCGAGTGGTCCATGATGAATATCTCTCTCGGTTCTTTCGACTGTTTCTTTGAGCTGCCCGCTGGTTTCCCCGTGATTTTACTCTTGACCTTCTGGAATATATGCGTTATATCAAAATCTCGCAGCTTTTCTTCTTGGCTCTGCATATTTATATAGTCGCCACCTTTGCCATTGGCGAAGTAGCCACTTTGATTATTTGGTGTATGTGCCGTGTTCAAGAGCGGCACCTGTCGGTTCTGCGAGGAGGATGCATATGATGTGTTAGCTAGGTCGTTTCGGCCATAGTCACGGTCTTCATCATCTGAGTCGTCAGATAATACAAACTGGTCAGCAAACGGATCGTTGGATGCATGATGCTGCTGTGGGTATACATGGTTTGGATCAAAGTCAGCGTATGGGTTTGACTCTACGTCCAAGTCAATGAGGTTGCTGTTGCCATTACTATCTGAGAACGGGTTGTTATCAGGCTCATTATTCCTTTTGTTGCCGCTATTATTGTTGTGTGACATTGTAGGTGGTGGTGGTGGTGGTGGTAACTGCAACTCAGCCTTGAATGGGTATAGCGGTGGGAAGCCAATGTGTTGTCTCTCACTTTCTTGTCTTTACTTTTCAGGACGAAAAGAAAAAATAAACAACTTTGATGCGTGTCTCTTGCCTAGGGAAACGAAAAGTGAGTGTCGCAAACTTGGAGTTGCCCTTTTTATGACAATGATTTGCGACATTGGTAACTGACTCATTTACAGTCTTTTTACTTTTTCTTCACACCAAACGCACCTTAATTTATGTACCTCTGCGACAAAATTGTTTGTACCGCGCTGTAAGAAATGTTCATACAACACCAGACAAAATTATTCACACAACCGCGCCCAAAAAGTTCGCACGTTAGGGACAAAATTATTTGTATCACTCGCAGCCAAAACTTCCAACTGAGGCGGACAAAATTATTCACCCTGCTGCAACCAAAATTGATCACACCAAGGCGGGCAAAACACTCCACACCACGTGACCAAAAAACTTCGAAGCAAGCACCCCAAAATGCTTCATACAATCTCGGACCTTTTGTTCATTCCACGTGACCAAATTTTAGGTACCAACCAGCTGCAAAATGATCACACTGCTTCGCAACTATAGCTCATTTTCCAAATCAATCGTGTACTCTGATTTTAGGCGACGACCTTCTCTTATCATATCTAAATGTCTATCCAATGATGTTAGTAAAGAGGTTCTTTTTTTTTGTAATTTTAGTTTTTCAAGTTTTTTTGGGGTTTTGTATTTTCATTTTCTCTTAATCAGTATAAGGTTGCTACTTTTTTTTTGGGGTTTTCATCAATTTTCTACTTTTTTAGGGTTTTTATTAGTTATCTA
>JAJSEA010000653.1:0-12411 GCA_026724345.1 Candida sp. AC06 | reverse complement strand
GCCTTGGAGCACGAGAAATCCATTCTCCAATTCATCAGAGGTACCATTGCCGACAATGCTCCTATTGTGCCAATTTCCGCGCAGTTGAAGTACAACATCGACGCCGTGAACCAGTTTATTGTCAACTACATCCCAGTGCCATTGAGAGACTTTTCTGCATCTCCAAGATTGATAGTCATCAGATCCTTCGATGTCAACAAGCCAGGTTCGGATGTTGAAGAGTTGAAAGGTGGTGTTGCCGGTGGTTCCATCTTGAACGGTGTCTTCAGAATCGGCGACGAAATCGAAATAAGACCCGGTATCGTCACCAAAGACGACCAGGGTAAAATCCAATGCAAACCTATCTTCTCGAACGTTGTTTCCTTGTTTGCTGAGCATAACGACTTGAAATTTGCTGTTCCAGGTGGTTTGATTGGTGTCGGTACCAAGGTGGATCCTACTTTGTGTAGAGCAGACAGATTGGTTGGTCAAGTTGTTGGTGCCAAGGGAAACTTGCCTTCGATTTACACCGATATCGAAATAAACTACTTCCTTTTGAGACGATTATTGGGTGTTAAGACCGAGGGTCAGAAGCAGGGTGCTAAGGTCCGTAAATTAGAACAATCCGAGGTGTTGATGGTCAACATTGGCTCCACCGCCACCGGTGCTAGAGTTGTCGCTGTCAAGGCGGATATGGCTCGTTTGCAATTAACCACCCCAGCATGTACAGAGATTAACGAGAAGATAGCCTTGTCGAGACGTATTGACAAGCATTGGCGTTTGATCGGTTGGGCCACCATCAAGAAGGGTACAGCCTTAGAACCGGTTGCCTAAATAGGAGTGACGGATAAGGCGGAAAGAGAGCAAAATCAAACCAAACCAAACCAAACCAAACCACAACAAACATATAAAACCTGTAACATAAGAGGATAAACCTTTATTATCTGTACCAGTAGTTTCCAGCAGTACGTAGTAACTTACATGAATTATATAAGATACAATGATACACACATATAGTAGTTCTACTTTTCTGAAGATGCGTGGCCCCCTTTTGGGATTACAATGTGGTCCTTGGACAACGTCTCCAAGAATTTCGGGATCGAGTCGACTTCCATTAACCGGTACACTTGAGCACGTACTTGAGATAGCAATGCAGCAATTTCCTTGAGATTGGCTTCAGAGGCTTGGACCTGATCCATCTTGGCTATGTCTCCCTTTTCGGCTTCCTTGTCGCTAACCGGGGTTGTTGCTGTTGACGCGTTGTCGTCTGTCGGGGTCTCCAAGTACTTTATCGATTCGTTGTCCCTCTGTGTGCCTTCTTTGTACTCATGGCTCGTCATCAAGTCTGTGATCTTTGATCTTAGCTTGAAGTCGATATTGACAATGAACGGCGAGTCAGCACTTAGATAGGTGTTGAATATCTGGTAGGCAATGGAGATACACGTCGCCACCAAATTGTTCATGTGGGTTTCCACGCTCGAGTGGTTAATGGCGACTTGGCCCTGGCTTGGATTGTCAACAAAGTCCTTCAACTTCTCCCAAAGACAGTACTTTTTCTCAAACTGTACTAAGTGGGTGTAGGATTCCAAGTTTTCGATACAATACTCTTTGTTTAGATGCTTTCTAAATTGGAATCTCATGCCTGGATCGTTGAGAACATCTTCCAAGGTCAAGCCAGCGTTGGTATTGCTTTTCTTGCTGCTAATTTGCACCAACCTCTCTGGGATGTTTTTCTGGTTGCCATCAGCCGTGGATTTGTCCCATTGAGATATGGAATGGCCAAGCCTTGTCAACTTGTAGTATCTTTCCCTAGAAAAGACCTCTTCACCTGAATTAACAACCTCTCGAATCAAACCGGACTTTAAAAGCAAGCTGGCGATTTCGTGAGCGTGTTTCGGATTGATGACATCGGTACAATCCAAGATCCATTGACAGATAGCTTTACCGCTTGTACAGTAATCGACTGTGATAGTCTTCCCGAACTCATTAGAAATTTCCTTATCTCTCAATAGCCTGACACCAACGGATGAAACGTAGTATTGCATGTGCGCCTCAGACTCTGGATTCGTAAAATATCTATGATAGTAAGGGGATGTGGCACCAGCTTTATTGTTTGCTGGACCAGGGTCAATGGTTGTTTGCTTGCTGGATGGGGCCTTCTGGAAACTTGTGAAGCTGAACCCGCCCTCCGCTGGAGCTTGCTTGCCACGCACGTAGTCAGAAATGTTGTGATTGAAGCTCTCATAGTTTTCTTTGTCAAGCAAGCTCGTTTCCGGGAGCGGGTCTGGTTTGTTGGAAGCCGTCCACACATTTGGTTTGGGACCCATGAGCAAGTTGAAAAGTAGATGGAGGAAGTACTCGGAGTACAATATCTTATCTGTAGATAAATCTCTATCGAACTTGAATAGCGACATGGTGTTGAAGTCGTGGGCCAACAAGATTTCTGGAAGTGCTTCTTTGTCCAACCCTACCCTCTCACAAAACTCCTGGACTATCGCAAGTCCTTTCGGCGTGGGCTGCAAACTGACACTAGGCTTGGGTTCGCCTCGTGTTCGATCAGCTGGCGAGTGCAAGAATTTGGCTTTGTAAAACTGGGATATCAAGGAAAGACTCATCTCGGGCTTGAAACTGTACGATATACGAGTGATTGTGCTAGCGAGTTCGATAGTCAACTTCAAGTCTTTCATACACTCAATAGCAGATTCTAATGTAAAGGAGTATGGGTATTTCTTTGTCAAAAGGCTGTTGAACTTCTTTATCGAAGATGGGAACGACCCAGCAGCAGCGACATCTCGTTTCAAATCCAAGGAGATAATGAGCAAGGCATAGATGTCTTTAAGATCCTTCTCAAAGATCCTCCCGCTCTTGGTTCTGTTGAATTTGTGGTGGGTTGCTTCATGTAGGATGCACGAGGACGACGACAAGGACTCGAGCTTGTCAGACGAAGACTCCGACGACCTTGTTGTTAGCGCCGTAGTTGCAGTATACCCGATTTGTTCGTCGGCCGAAAATCCTTCGTCGGAATGATTGTTATCGGAAGATAATGTGATGGAAGCCGTGGTAGCCATTTCTGTAACTCAAAGAAATATTAATAGTTTGCACTCAGCAACAACACCAGCCAGAGAGATCCAATGGTGGGAGGTGTAAGCCGTTTGCAAAATAAAAAAAAAAAAGATGGAACGCCAACTATGGTACCAAGGCGTGATTTATATCCAAACAAAAGGTGGTTGCTGTATGTTGTTGAAATTTTTTTGCTTGTTTCATTAATGTTTATAAGTGATAGATATATCATGTTAAAAAACGTTTCAAAATGTCCAAATAGGAAATAGCGCCTGAAACACTTTTCTCACTGTGTTCTCACTTTGTTGCAATTTTGCCAGACACAAAAGAAAAGCAAAAAGCAAAACAAATCATCACAGAGTCGTGCACTGGACCAATAACCCAGGATTTTGGTCAGTTTGTTTGTTTCGCCGTTTCTCTCTTTTGGGTGGCTGGTGCCTGGTCATCAATTAGTAGACAACAAGCTTTGGCAAGTACCTGAGTTGAAAACGCCATGTCCCCGCAGAGGTCTTCCGAGCTATCCAATGAACTGGCTGTGAAAAAAAGAAAGACAAACTCGTTTGATCTCCCTGCAGACACTTTGTCCGGCGAAGACAAGGGGAACGAAAACACCAACGAAGTAGCGAGCCATGCATCCAGAGAGAGTGCTCTGCTGGGAGTTGGGGAGTACGATATCGGTGTGGTGAAGAAGGAGGTTCTTAGACAACTAAATGGAAACTTTGTGAACCTATCGGAGGCTCCCGCCTTGTCGGAGAAGTACAAGGAAGTTTACACGATTTTTGAACGGACAATCAAAGACAAGGAAAGCCATTCTGTGATACTAGTGGGTCCACGATCGAGTGGCAAAACTTCGATTGTCAAGGATGCGCTTCTGAAGCTAAACACAGAATTTAAAAACGAGTTTATCACCATTCATTTGAATTCATCGGTGTACACCGATGATACGACCGCCCTACGAGAAATTGCACGACAACTCGACATCAAGGTGACTGAAGACGACAGCGAAAAGCATACCGATGCGGGGGACGACGACGACGACGACGAAGATGAAAAACCCTCTGACGATAAGAATGAGACGCCTCTACCAGAAGAGACAGACGGAGAGGAGAATAACTTTGCCAGATTTGAGACAAAATCGATCAATGAAACGTTTGCAAATATACTCAGCGTGTTGAACAGCGAGCACGAGGGAGAAGAGACCAAGATGCCATTGATCTTTGTGATTGATGAGTTTGAGAAATTCACCACTAGCACGAGACAGACCCTCTTGTACAATTTGTTGGACTTGTCCCAGAGCAGTGATACCCCAATCTGCGTGATCGGGCTAACCACAAGAATGACCACCAAGGAGTCATTGGAGAAGAGAGTGAACAGCCGGTTCTCTCAACGAGTCATCAGCATCCTTCACGAGAATTCCTTGGAGAGCTTCTGGAACAATGCAAAGTTGAGTCTTTCATTGAACAGCTCGGTCCGTGCCAAGCTTCAAAACCCCGCCTACGGTGAACAATGGAATGCACACGTCGACCAACTATTCTCCAAAGACGATAGTTTCTTGAAGAAGCTAGTGGCAAGGAATTACTATTCTATTAAGGACTATAAGGAACTCAACAACCTTTGCAAGTTTCCTGTATCCAGGTTGTCGCAACAGCAGCCATACTTGAACGAAGAACACTTCAAAGCGAACGACAGCGGCTGTGAAGGAATCCAGAATCAAGTAAGAGCCTTGTCGGACTTGGAATTGCTTTTGGTCATTGCTGCTGCCAGGTGGATCCACAAGTACGAAATACAGACAATCAACTTTAACTTGGCTTACAAAGAGTACCAAGACATGGTGAAGGAGTACAATATCGGGAATGCATCAGTGTCACTGGAAAACAGAACCACGAGCAACATCAGAGTCAACCAAAAGGTGTGGTCGCAAAAGGTATTGCTCAACAGCTGGTGTTCGTTGTACAAGATTGGCGTTCTTTTGGACCCCAGGAACGATGTCGCAGAGAACAGGATCAAAGCGTACAGCTACAACATCAACAAGAACTTGATCATCGAGGAAAACCAAATGCTACTCCTCGACATCACGCTTGACGAGTTGAGCAGTTTCTTTGACGACAAGCACAACTTCAAGAAGTACCTCAGGTTGTAAAAGACGAACAGGTCATGTGGTCGGATAAGGAGAATCTCGAGTTTTAGCTTTTTCCGGTGTATAGGCAGGCAGACAGACAGACAGTAAAGAGAAAAAAATGGACATGGGCGAGAACAATCAATGACAAATATTTTTCAACCTTTATCAAACTCCTCTTTCCTCTAGAGCCATCAAGAAGAACCAGATCACCATGTCGAATCAAGAGAACTTGCCAGAGTCCGTGCTCAACTTGCTCAATTCCAGCAGATTCATCCATTTGGCAACATGTTTAGACAACAAGCCCCATGTATCCTTGATGAACTACACCTTCTTCCACAAGGGGAACGAAAACGTCATTATCATTTCCACACCAAGAAAGACAACCAAGTACCAGAACATGGTTTCCAACCCAAACGTCTCGGTGTTGATACACGACTGGATTTCTGTCAAGGGTAACGCCGATATACTGCAAGACGAGTCTTTATCTCGCCGCAGAAGCAATTCGCTTTTCGAGTTGCTTGCCAATTTCAACAAGAACGAGTTGAGCAGAGTCTCCGTGATGCTTGACGGCCAGGCCAAGATCCTCGATGGGGCCCAGGACAGCGCCAAGTTTGATTTCTACAAGTCCTTGCATTTGAACAACCCAAAGATCGACCACAACCAGGTCAAGAACTATATCGAGAATGACGACAATGCCTTGATAGTAATTGAAGTCACTGGCTGTAAAGTTACCGACACTGACAACAACGTGGAGGAGTATTGATTGCAACAAGGGAAGATGTGCGATGTTTTCTGCAGACAACTTACATAGTGCTTAAATGAATACTTGCTTCGAGTTGAGCGTGTAGGAATAGATCTCTAGAGACACCTATTACCGGCTTCCGCCATTGGGCATGATCTGACCGACAAAGAGTTTCTCTTTTGTGTTACTTGCAATCGATGATCTACGGTGGAAAAAACTCACACTACAGAAATGAGATGGATAATGAAAAAAAAAAAAAAATCAACTATAAACCAATCTTCAGTTACACCTCGTGCCCTCTCCACAACAATGACAAAGAAGAAAATCATCACAGGGTCAGTAGACCAGAAGATCTACAACTTGATACATGACTTGCTTGAAGAGCAAACCGAGGCAAACAAAAGTGCCTTGGACGACCCAGAAAACTCGGATCCGTTTTCGTACATAGCATCCTCCAACAACCTCACCATATCCCAGATACTAGCATACGTGCAGACAAAAGACTTTCAGTTGAAGCGAATGAAGAGAAACAATCTCGAGAAATCAATTGCGAGCAGCTTGAGACTAATTCGGCAAGACGAGGCTGAGGAGCTAGGCAAGGCTGGCAACCCAAACAATGATAACTCCGACTTGGAAGACGACAACGACGAGGGCAACCATGACGATGCGCGTCTTATGGAAGTGAAAGACCTGAACGAGTTGAATAAATCAGTGGTGTCGCTCTGGAATTTAGGGGAAGCGGAAGAGAGCCCTTCAGCGGTATCCAAAGACGGCGATGACCAAGCTGAAGACAACATTGGCTCCAAGAGGAAAGTCAAGGACAATGCCAAAACCCAGTTGAAGAAACAGAAGCGAAAGATTAATCACACGCCTCCCAGCACTGACCTCTCTTCGCTTGGAGGAGTCGAGACGATTACCACCCAGTTGCTTGAGATCATCGGTTTGCCTATACTCCACCCGGAAATATACACAAGCACAGGGGTTGAGCCACCACGAGGCGTGCTTTTGTATGGCCCACCAGGGTGCGGTAAGACGACGCTTGCGAACGCATTAGCAGGAGAATTAAAAGTGCCGTTTTTCAACATCTCTGCCCCTTCTATTGTCTCGGGTATGTCAGGGGAGTCGGAGAAGAAATTGCGAGACTTGTTCGAGGAAGCCAAAGAAGTTGCGCCGTGTCTTGTGTTCATGGACGAAATCGATGCCATCACGCCGAAGAGAGACGGAGGTGCCCAGAGGGAAATGGAAAGAAGAATCGTCGCTCAGTTGCTAACCCTTATGGATGAGTTGACTTTGAACAAAACTGGAGGCAAGCCTGTCGTTGTTATTGGGGCGACAAATAGACCAGATTCATTGGATTCAGCGCTCCGACGTGCTGGCAGATTTGACAGAGAAATATGCTTGAACGTGCCCAACGAAGAGCAAAGAATATCCATCCTCAAGGCGATGACCAAAAATATCAAGCTCGAGAATAGCGAGCTTTTTGATTATAGAGAATTGTCGAAGTTGACGCCCGGTTATGTGGGGGCTGATCTCAAGAGTTTGGTGACGGCCGCGGGCATAACAGCGATCAAGAGAATATTTGAAACTATGAGCGAAGAACAAGAGGAATCACAGAAAGATGATCTAATGGACATTGACCTGACGCAAAAAGACGTCATCTTGAAAAACTTTGACAAGAAATCCGAGATTGAGAAACTATCGACGATCAAGAAGTTTTTGAATAAGCACCCGGATCCATTGAGTCAGCTGCAGTTGGATCCACTCGCAATCACCTACGAAGATTTCGTGAACGCGCTTCCAACCGTGCAGCCTAGTGCCAAAAGAGAAGGGTTTGCAACCGTTCCTGACGTTACCTGGCAGAATGTGGGGGCACTTTCGACTATCAGAATGGAGTTGCACATGTGCATAGTGCAACCAATAAAGAAACCAGAACTTTACTTGAAAGTCGGTATTGCCGCACCCTCTGGGGTGTTGATGTGGGGTCCCCCAGGGTGTGGTAAGACTTTGCTTGCCAAAGCCGTGGCGAACGAATCGCGGGCAAACTTTATTTCGATCAAGGGCCCCGAGCTTTTGAACAAATACGTTGGTGAGTCCGAGAAAGCTGTCCGTCAGGTCTTCCAGAGGGCACGAGCATCGACCCCGTGTATTATCTTTTTTGACGAGTTGGATGCCTTGGTACCACGGAGAGACAACTCAATGTCTGAATCGGGCTCCAGAGTCGTCAACACCTTGTTGACTGAGTTGGACGGGTTGAATGATCGGAAAGGTGTCTTTGTGATTGGTGCTACAAACAGACCAGATATGATCGACCCTGCGATGTTGAGACCAGGAAGATTGGACAAGACCTTGTACATCGAGTTGCCATCGCCTGAAGAAAGACTAGAGATCTTGAAAACCATCGTGAGGTCTAACAACAGTCCGTTACACGCGGACGTCTCGCTCGCTTCCGTATCGCAAGATCCAAGATGCAGAAACTTTTCAGGGGCTGATTTGTCTTCATTGGTGAAAGAAGCGGGTGTGTTTGCCTTGAAGAAAAAGTTCTTCAGCCAGAAGATCCAAGACTTGGACAAGTCTGGCTTCTACCACGAGACTTCCGGAGAAGAGGACAAGATCTTTATTACAGCAGAAGATTTCAACCACGCCCTCTCATCAATTCGACCAAGTGTCAGCGACAGGGACCGTCTACGCTATGAAAAGTTGAACAAGAAGCTAGGCTGGAACATAATCCCAGAAAAAGAGAACGAAGAGAAGGAACAATCCGCCGCAAGCTAAATCATAATACACCGTGTATATTTGAATATTTACAAGACGGTACGAGAAATGTAAGTGCCTCCCTCTAGTTTTTGTTTTTGCTTTCGTATTCCAACTTCAACTTCTTCAACTCTTCATCGCTAATTGGTGGGATTGGGATATCACTGAAGTCGTCACCACCGATCTTCTTAAACGAGTACCAGTAGATAGCAAGAGGTATGCTTCCAACAACAAACAACGCAATGGTGTTCTTCCAGAAGAATGGGGCTCTTAATCTGTACAAAGCTGGAGTCATTTCCTGAGTTACAGGATCTCTGTAACGAACGTGTCTTTTTCTATAGTCATGAAAGTGTTAGTAAACTGTACTGCTGAATCCACCAAAGGCTTCACATACGGTGCTCCTATGACTTTACCCATCTTGGTGTGGTGTGGTATCTAATGTTTGGTGAGTGGTTGGCTGATCGTTTTCGTGATTTTTTTCTTCTTCCTTCTTTAGATGTGGACTTTGAATATGGAGGTAGTGCGAAATGGCAAAACAAACGCAGACATGTACACAACAATCATGCCATGGTTAAAAACCAGGTAGACCAACGACGGAGTTCAAGGACAACACTGTCTATAAACACGCCTCTCATGAGACCTTTGGGCCCTTTGGACCATGTGTGGCCCCACGTCCATGAATTGCGTTGCTTTTCCTTCTTTTCTTATGTTATGATCAAGTTAAACCTTGGATTTTGTGTAGTAAGATTCTGCCACCAATCTTGATTGAGTCCTGGAAACACCTCAGTCTAATCCACGCCGAAAGATGATTTCTAAGACAGAGCACCACTAAGAGTGTGTACCAGCAGCTTGTATGGCTCCATAGGAAAACCACCGTCGTGTCTGTACCAAGATTATATGCGTGTCTCATCGCCAGTGGGTTGAGCTACACGTGAGCAGGTAACAATGGAAAAACTTTGTTTTGATTTTTTTTTTTTTACACGTTTCATTGCAATACTTGTATGTTGAGCACGTTCGCTAGACGGATACTTACCCCCTATTCACACTCATTTCACCACTTGTGCCACATGTCTACCTCCCTATCCACCAGACCAATAGTCATTTCAGGTCCTTCTGGTACCGGCAAGTCCACGCTCTTGAAGAAATTGTTTGCCGAGTACCCTGACAAGTTCGGCTTCTCTGTCTCCAACACCACCAGGAAGCCAAGACCGGGTGAAGTCGATGGCAAGGACTACAACTTCAGCTCCGTGGATGACTTCAAGCAGTTGATTGAGGAAGAAAAGTTCATTGAATGGGCCCAATTTTCCGGCAACTACTACGGAACCACCATCAAAGCCGTCAAGGACGTTGCGGAACAAGGCAGAATCTGTTTATTGGACATCGATATGCAAGGGGTCAAGTCTGTCAAGAAGACCGACTTGAATGCCAGATACCTCTTCATTAGCCCACCATCCATTGAGGAGTTGAGAGCCAGATTGACCGGTAGAGGCACCGAGACGGAAGAAAGCTTGGAAAAAAGAATCGCTGCTGCCGCTGCTGAAATGGAGTATGCTGAGAGCGGCGCCCACGATGAAATCATTGTGAATGACGACTTGGACAAGGCATATGCTGCTTTCAAGAAGTTTATACTTGAGCAGGAATGATTGGAGTTATAGTTATTTTTGTAGTAATAGATGCTTTTAGAACTTTGAAGTATGGGGAGTTTGATCAATTTCCACTCACAAGACAAGAAACAGCCACACACACTAAGAGCCAATATCGGACGGAGCCAAACAACAGGGAGAAAAAAAAAAAAACCGACCGAACTTCTGATACTTCTAGGAATTTCTTTCTCCAGTGAAGCAACACATTTTTATCTACACAATCGCAACCAAACATGTCTGGACTACCATCATCAGTAGCATTTGGTGAAGAAGAGTATGTATAGAATTTCATCACTATAGGGATGGTTGTCCTCACCCAGGGTTACTTTTTTTTTTCGTTTTTGCTTTTTTGGCCAGGCGACCGCGGGGTTTGAAGATACCTCCCGCTCATTGTTCTTACTCCAAGACAAATGACTAACGACACAGGGAACCCGACATCCTTGACAAGATGTGGGAGAAATCCAAGCAGCAGCCCTTGGTCCCCATCGGGTCGGTGTTGACGGCATGCGCCGTGTTCTTGGCCGGGAGGTCGATGAAGCGTGGAGAAAAAGTTAAAACACAAATGTACTTTCGTTACCGTATAGGTTTCCAATTGGCAACCTTGGCAGCATTGGTCTTGGGAGGGATGTACTATGGCACAGAGACTAAGGAGTATAAGCAGACGCGTGAGGACAAGTTGAGAGAAAAGGCCAAACAGAGAGAAAAGTTGTGGATCGAAGAGCTCGAGAGAAGGGATGCAATCATACAGGCTAGAAAACAGAGATTAGAGGACAGCAAGAAGGAGTTGCGTGAATTGGCCAAGCAGGGCTTTGAAGAGGATAGAAACGGACAGAACAAGGATCAGAATTGAAAAACAAGGCTCCTCTATATACCTTTTCCTATCATTTTATTCTTTTATGTGTACATAGTGTAAATTCAACTACAGTCAACCGTCTACCTTGTGGCCCCCAGATGCCTCCGACACTATATTGCTTAGATCAACGTAATAGTCGTACTGGCAAGCTGCCCCGTCCTCAGTGTTTGGTTTCAGCTCGTCCCTTATGACTAGGATGACATCTTCATGGATGGACTTCAAATATAGACTCATTTCATAGTTTGCCTTCTGGCCCAATTCGTTCAATATAACAACGTCATAATCATCGGCAAACTTCTCGTCCGAAAGATCGTGTATGCTCTCCTGTAACACGACGGTATCTTTGATCTCTATCTTGTCCTGGTTTTTATTTATGCACAACACTTTCTCCTTGTTGAGACCCTTGACCAACCCATCCAAATCTAGATTCGTCTTCTTCCGTGGAGTTGATTCACGACCTGCGATGCCAAGGGTCGGCGAGCAAGCTCTTGGGCTTGACAATGCTGGCGGTGACGGCGTAGGAGGTGATGATGATGATTTTCCGGCCGATGTTCGTTGTAGTCTGATTTGCTGCTGGTGTTGCGGTGATAGGGTGTGCACGACGACGGGGGATGGCGGGCGCTTGTTGTACGTGGTCTTGTAAAACTGTTCGGGGTCGTACCTAGCACGCTCTTCTGGTGACATATAGGGAAAGGAAGGAACATACCTCCTCTGGTCCAAGTCCATCTGGCTCTGGATCATGGCAAGTCTTTCTATGGCAGACATGGCTGGCGCTGTGTGGTTTCTGAACAGCTGTGTGTGCATGTGTTAGCGTAGCTATAAAGTCGGATGTTTCTGAAGAAGAAGAAGCAGAGGGTGTACACAGGAGTACTTCATGCTTTGTGCATCATCTAGTGTTCATCATTCTTCAAATTGTATCAGCTCACGTGATCTCGGCAAGGCAGATTTTTTTTTTCCTTTTGTTTGCTGCAGATCAAGCCTGCAGCAATGTCAAAAGGAAATGGCGGGTGAAAAGTCACGTGAGTACAATATACTTTGTAATTAACTAATATACACTTATAACAGATTGTAGAACCTACTCGACATCTAGTTTTGTTTTTGTCACGTCATTCATCATGTCGATGACTCCAGTGTTGCCGACGTGGTGGGCATTCACAAGTGATTGAAGTCGCTCGCCTTCCCACTCTTCAAGCTCGCCAAGGGTTACCAACAAGAACAACGAGAAATCGCAGTACCAGCGGTGATTCCACACCAAAAGCTTGAT
>JAJSEA010000652.1:0-12413 GCA_026724345.1 Candida sp. AC06 | reverse complement strand
GTGACGTCTTGTTGTCTACCGACTTCAATCGTGCTTTCTATTTGGTCGGTCAGAATTGGCAATATTTTCGGAAGTGCGGCATTATGATGATCATCGTCACTGGAAGTATCTGGCGTCTCCAACTCTTCGTCCTCTTCGTCGTTCTCTTGCTGTTGCTTCGGAGTGCCGTCTTCAATATCAACAAGGATCACATCGTCGTCAGCATTCCCGTTGTCAGTAGTCGGCACAGAATCTTCGTCAATCATTGTGACGTCATGGGCATCAGCCGCGACATCTGTTCCCAAAGGCGAACCCACTGACTCTTCCCTGTGTTCGATAACTAAGTTATTTGCTTCGTCTTCGTCAACCTTAACCTCGATAACTTCTCCTTTTTCTTCCTCGGCCCCTTGAACGTCCTTAGTTTTGGGAGCTTTCTCTGGTCGCCTAAAGTTAACCGGCTGTGACAAGGGAAGAAACGACAAGTATGCCAACTCTTTGTTTGGTTGCACGCATCTTTGATTGCTGAAGATCATTTCCTCAAACAATCGGCGCAATTGGTAGATGAACTGACTGGATCTTTGCACCTCGGATTCTTCGACTTTTCTACCACCCACTTTTCTATCTTCTGAGTAATCTGCAACTTTATAGTCTTTCTCGTTGAAAGTCAAGATCAAATCCCTCAAGGGTTTGATACAGAAATAGTACTGCAACAAAGAATTCAAGTAACAAGTGTTCCCAATATTATCCAACCCTGCTGGCCAGTTCTCAGCAGGAAGCAAAGAAGTGTCTATCTTACCAGTTTTGGCAAAGCTGAAAAGTATCTCTGACTTTTTCACTTCAGCAATCATAATGAATGCGCATCTTAACAAACGGACGTCGGATTCTTCGATAGATTTATTCTGGAAAGCAGCTATTATTTCCGACTCATTGGCTTTGTTGTTGAGACCAAGCAAGTCATAAGCTTTGCTAATAGTGAGATCGTCCATAGCAGGAATCTTGACGAGGTCTGGCATTTTGGTTTCCAAGTAATTCAACAAGATACAACTCTTTCTGTGAACTGCCACAGACAACAATGCTTTATTTAGCAATGAAATCTCGTTTGCTTCAGCGTTGAAACCGTTGCGCTGGAGCAAGTCATCCAACTTAAACTCATAGGCCGTTATGACCACGTCGTCTTCAGTTATTTCCTCAATGGACAACTCGTCAAGTGCCAATCCTGTAGGCAATAACTCTCTATGAATGAAATCGCTGAGCTTGTCTGACTTCTTGATAGTGGCAATTTTCCTTAGATGGTCATTGAAATACTGGTAGTTTCTCGGATCACTTTTAATTTGAGTTCGGTACATGGCAATAATGACTTCGTCGTCGATGGTGTCAACGTCATTATTCTCGACTGCCAATCCAATAATCTTCATGGACTCGAGGTAATCGCTGAACCCAACCAATTGGTGCTGTCTGAAGTAGAAATCAAGCTTGCCATTGGAGAAACTATGGCCAGAACTGCGGAAATTGCGAACCTGTTTCAACGAATCAACATAGTAAAGGCTATTTGTTGGGTCCGATTGCACGGATAACTCAAAGCACTTTATAATCAATTCATCGGGAAAGTAAGCGGCCGCACTGAGGCTAATGAAAAATGGGAATCTGTTGGAATAATTGCTGTTAAAATTGGTAATGCTCATATGCTTGTCAAACTCAACAATCGTATTGAAAACTTGTGACATCGTCTCTGAAAACGAATACAGGCTTTGGAATTCATTGGCGGGTATATCGAGGTTCTTCGCAAAGTAAATCAACTCTAGGATCTTTCTAATGTACGACTCTCTCAAGCCGGGCCAATTGTTCAAGTTAGGGGGCACCACTTCGTCGCCATTCAGAGTGAATGACAACTTGTCAAACAATAGGTTCACATCTATCTGTGCATCCATGACTGTGTTCTTGAGACTGATGGTTTTGATTGTGTCCAGTGATTTCAATGTAACTGGGCCCTTTAACACTTTGATCAATGTTTTAATGCAGTGAATGGAGTTTGGGATTGTTTCAGGAGACAAATTAGGATGTCTCTCGGTGCCTGCCAAGTATCTTTCCTTAATTATTTCTTCATCCGTTAAAGGAACCAAGTCCTCTTTACTAAACTCTGGCTTGAACAAAGTGACTCTTAAGATTTGGCCATTCGGGGAGTTCAAACTTCGGTAGAAACTGTCATCAACGATACGTTCGGCGTCATTGTTGTTGTCGTACAATAGCTGCAAATCATGAGCTGAGACGCGAGTCTTTGGAATCACATGGTACTGGTGTTTGTCAATGATCTTGGTTACAAATGGGTTCGAGTTGGTCTCAAGTGCAAGTATCCTGAAATGGTAGATGCGATTCTTGCTATCCAGTAATAGCCCCCTTACAACGTACAACACTTGCTGTGTTTCAGGGTACTCCAACTTCTCAACTGATCTGCAATAGTCTAAATCATTATTAAGTATCAAGGTGTTGTATGGGAGGACGCTGGAGTCAACCACTCTACTTAGTTCTTCAGAATAGTCAATTGGCTTGCTGTTCAACAAGCTGAAGTTGTACATTTCTTGTACTGGGACAGTCCATTTCAAGTCATCCAAGATTCTGTTCAAAGTCTTGAACGGATACTTCACCAACTCCTGGTTAGGGATCTTTGTACGCAAGTGCAGCAGCTGTTGCAGTTGATCTGGTGGTTGTTGGGAGACGGGAGTGGACTCCTGTGGCGTTTCTGATGCTGCTGTGGTTGAAGATCTGAAGGGGTTGTTGGGATGGAATTGGTTGGGTGGGTTTTCCGGAGAGTTGTTTGTTGGCACAGAAACTGGAGATTCGTCATCTGAATCGTCATCAATTGGGTTGGTGATGCTGTCCAAGGAGTGCGACGAGTGTGATGTGTTCTTGTATGTATCTGAACTCATGGTTGTGCAAGGCAAGTGGCACCTGGTGGGTGGATTGGGTGTCTCTGTGTGGTTGCCAGAAAATAAAAAAGTGGGCACAGTAGAAGAATAAAAAGTGGCAACCAAAAAGATTTCGTGTATATTATTAATGTGTGTGAGAAAGAGAGGCAGCACACTCAGAGACAGAAAAAATTGTGTCGATATCCGCAACACAAGAAAAAAAGCAAAGAGAAAACAAATCAAGGGAATCCCCCCCCCCCCCCCAATTGGAGCGTGCGTGCGTGTGACCATTGCTGTGCTCGTCGCGGTAGCCTCCAGTCGATCTCGCTCTAGCCACTGGGCAGGAAGAAAAAAAAACTAACCAAACCAAGGAAAGTGAAAAATTTCTAGAAACACATACACACCCAACCAACAAGAAATCATGTCCCAGCCGCAGGCTATAGATTTTGAAAAGATCAAGAATTCATCAGATGGGACGGTCTCCGGCATGCTATCCCTGGGGTTCAACGAGATCGTTGTCAACAACCCGTATTTTGCTGCCGGTGGTGGCTTAATGCTACTCGGGACAGGATTAGCATTGGCCAGACTGGGGATAGTCAAGGGGTCAGGCTTCATCTATAGACAATTGTTGGTCGATCTAGAAATCCCTTCGAAAGATCGGTCTTACCCGTGGTTCCTAGAGTGGATGTCACAGTACAAGCACAGAACATCGCGCCATTTGGCCGTGGAGACCAATGTCATAACCCACGATAACGGTGCCATCACAACTAACTTCTCCTTGGTCCCTGGGCCAGGTAAGCATTTAATCAAGTACAAAGGAGCCTACATGTTGGTGAACCGTGAGAGATCTGGGAAACTATTGGACATGACAAGTGGTACCCCTTTTGAAACTGTGACTTTGACGACCCTTTACCGTGATCGCAAATTGTTTAATGATCTACTTAGTGAAGCGAAAAATTTGGCATTAAAAGCCCGTGAAGGCAAAACCGTCATATACACTTCGTGGGGCCCAGAATGGAGGCCTTTCGGACAACCAAGATCCAAAAGAATGATTGGGTCCGTCATATTGGACGAAGGCATAGCTGAGGGCATTCTCGAAGACGTCAACGATTTCCTTACCAGCGGTGAGTGGTACCACAAGCGAGGCATTCCCTACAGAAGAGGCTACTTGTTGTTCGGACCACCAGGTAGTGGTAAGACCTCGTTCATCCAAGCATTGGCCGGTGAATTGGACTACAATATTTGCATTTTGAACATATCCGAGAACAATCTCACTGACGATAGATTAAACCATTTGATGAACCACATACCGAACAGATCCATATTGCTCTTGGAGGATGTGGATGCAGCTTTCAACAAGAGAGAGCAAGTGGCCGATCAAGGGTACACAAATGGTGTCACTTTCTCGGGGTTGTTGAATGCCTTAGATGGTGTGGCCAGTGCCGAGGAGTGTATCACGTTCATGACAACCAACCACCCAGAGAAGTTAGATCCAGCATTGCTTAGACCAGGTAGAGTCGATTTCAAAGTCTTGATCGATAACGCAACCGAGTACCAAGTCAGGCGTATGTTCTTGAGATTCTACGAGGATGAAGAAAAGTTGTGTGAGCAATTCTTGAGCAAGTATAGAAAGCTAGGCTTACAACATGTCAGCACCGCACAATTGCAAGGGTTGTTTGTATATAATAAGAGAGACCCACAAGGTGCCATTGACATGATTGAAACGTTGCAAAACCCAAACTCTGTATTTAAATAGACTCTTGTATATATTAATTCATTAGAAACCCATCTACTTGTTTATCCGCGGTACTTCTTCGCTAGCTTGTCGTTAGCATTCTGTAGCCTCTCCTCTGTCACTTCGCCCTCTTCACCAGCACCGCCGTTTGCTGAGTCTCCACCTTCCTTTATCAATTCGTTGAGGTAGTTCATGTATATTAGGTAGATTAGGATATCGCAGTTGTCCAGCTTGATGGTCGCATGGGAATCGTCACCCGAATTAAGCTTAGATCGTAGTATTCTCCTGAAGTTTGCCTGTTTATATGTGTTTCTGTTCTTCTTGATGCCTGCCATTTGTTGTGCTTGCTGTGAGGGCTGTTGTTTCTGGTGGTTATGTGTCGATCCCCTGTGTTGGTGATAGTTTGTGGTTGTCAAAATTTCTGTTGTTGTGGGTTTGTCTAGGTAGACACGCCCACACTTTCGGCTGGCGGGTTCTTTCTTTTTCTGTTGCTCGGTTTTGTAATCTTGCTACACCTGTAATAAACTTGTCATTAAGTTATCGCCACGAGTCAACACTTATTTTTTTTTCCTTCTTGCTTGCTTGATTGTATCGTTGACTGTTTTGCCCCTTCATTATTTGGTCGACCGACTATCTTCCTGTTCTATTTATTATAACTACCAAGAGATACCGCTCCTTTTAGAAGACTATCTATCCATTTATCTACCTTCCTTGTCTCCTACTCCTCGCTCAGTTCTAAACATATTCAATTATATCAGCAACAGAAGAGAGAACCTCCACCCACCCCTTTATGCAAGTCATGAAAGCAACGTTCCTTGTCAACTTCCTCGTCCTTTCCTTCCTATCTACATTAGCAAGCACAATTAAAATTGAAAATGAACAGGACCTCCAGGCCTCCTTCAACAGAGTAAAAAGGTACCTCGCCATTAACGATGTCTTTGAAGTGAATCCGGAGATCGCTGACCGTGCGAAGCCAGGCAGGGGGGGCGATGATAAAGACGGAGATAAAGATTGCCCTCCGTGTTTCAACTGTAATCTCCCAAACTTTGAGTGTACCCAATTCTCCCAGTGTAACACGTTCACCGGCCATTGTGAGTGCCAAGATGGGTTCGGTGGCACCGATTGTTCAGAGCCATTGTGTGGCTCCTTGGGCGATGGAAACTCAAAACGTCCAATCAGAAAGAAGAAGGAATGTGTGTGCAAACCAGGCTGGACAGGTATCAACTGTAACTTGTGTGAAGCTGACCATGTCTGTGACCAGTTTATGCCGGAAGGATTGAAAGGAACTTGTTACAAGGACGGGATCATTGTCAACAAGTTGCACCAAATGTGTGATGTCACCAATCCAAAGATTCTTTCCATCTTGAAGGGTCAGATCCCACAAGCCACTTTTTCGTGCAATGCAACTTCCGGCAACTGTAACTTCCAATTTTGGATTGACCAGATCGAGTCATTCTACTGTGATTTGAACAAGTGTAAGTTGGACTATGATTTGGCAGCCAACACAACCCACTACAACTGTGAAGAAGTCGCATGCAAGTGTTTGCCAGATAGAATGCTTTGTGGTCAAGAAGGGTCTATTGATATCTCGGAATTCTTGACAGAAACTATACGGGGTCCAGGTGACTTCACGTGTGATATTGCTAACAAAAAGTGTCGTTTCTCGGAACCAAGCATGAATGACTTGATTCAAAGCGTCTTTGGAGATCCTTATATCACATTGCAATGTAAGGCGGGTGAATGTGTCCACAAGAGTGAAATCCCCGGTTACACTTTGCCAGATAATCCAAAATTGACGCTTGGAAATATCTTTGTTATCATTGGTGTGTTGTTGATTTGTATTTTGGTGGTGGTCACTCTTTTGCGCAACATCAGTGAATCGGCATTGTTCAAGAAACCAGGCTATGAACCTTTGGAATCTGATCCTAGCGTCATGAACCAGAATTTTGAACCAACCACGCTATCTTTTGAGAACATTAGCTATGAAGTTGCAGAAGGTCGTCAAGTTTTGAATGGTGTTTTCGGATTGGTCAAGCCTAGAGAATGTTTGGCTATCATGGGAGGTTCTGGTGCTGGTAAAACAACCCTCTTGGACATATTAGCTGGTAAGAATAAGGGCGGCAAGATTGGCGGGTCGATATATGTCAACGGAAATGCCATCAATCCAGAGTATTATAAGTCTATTGTTGGGTTTGTTGATCAAGAAGACTATTTGATTCCTACCTTGACTGTCTATGAGACTGTCTTGAACAGTGCTTTGTTGAGACTTCCAAGAGAGATGAGTTTAGCCCAGAAGCAAGCTAGAGTTATTGAAGTCCTTAACGAATTGAGAATCTTAAACATCAAAGATAGAGTTATTGGATCGAACTTCAAAAGAGGCATCTCCGGTGGTGAGAAGCGAAGAGTTTCCATTGCATGTGAGTTGGTTACTTCTCCATCCATCTTATTCTTGGATGAGCCAACTTCTGGTTTGGACTCGTACAATGCCAGGAACGTCGTTGAATGTTTGGTGAAATTGTCTCGTGATTATGATAGAACCGTGATCTTCACCATTCATCAACCAAGGAGCAACATTGTTTCATTGTTTGACAAGTTGATTTTGCTCAGTGAAGGTGATTTGATCTACTCGGGTGATATGATCAAGTGTAATGATTTCTTCACTAAGAATGGGTACAAGTGCCCTCTTGGTTACAACATTGCTGATTATTTGATAGACATCACGGTCGATCACAACAAAATTGTCAAGGTCACCAATGCCGACTCCGAAGTCGTTGGTGCTTCTTCTACCGACTTGCATGATGCAGATATACATGCTGCCTTCTTGTCGAACAGAACTGCCAGTCAGGAAGACACTACCAGGGAATGGGAACATTTTGCTGTGCATCGCGATGAGTACAATACTGATATTATCGGACGTCGTACTTCCAAGACGGGCGAAGAAGAGACTATTATCCGTTTAAGAAACAAGTTGCCAACGTTGTTTGGTGAGTCATCATTAGCCATTGAATTAAAGGGAGAAATAAGTTCTGGTAAGGAAAACCCAGTGCTGGTTGAACGCAACATCAAGGACATCAAAAAAGCTACCCTGTTCACTCAATTTGCCATCCTTGCCTCAAGAACATTTAAGAACTTGTACAGAAACCCAAGACTTTTGTTGGCTCATTATGTGTTGTCGTTGGTTGTTGGTTTGTTCTGTGGTTACTTGTACTACAATGTTTCAAACGACATCAGTGGGTTCCAGAACAGACTAGGATTCTTTTTCTTTTTGTTGGCATTCTTTGGATTTTCTGCCTTGACGGGTTTGCACTCATTTGCCAGTGAAAGAATTATTTTCATTAGAGAAAGAGCCAATAACTACTACAACCCATTGAGTTACTATGTGAGCAAGATCTTCTGTGACATTGTTCCTTTGAGAGTGTTGCCACCAGTGATTTTGATAAGTATTGCTTACCCATTGGTTGGCTTGACCATGGAACACAATGCTTTCATCAAGACGATCCTTGTCTTGGTGTTGTTCAACATTGCTGTCTCCCTTGAAATGTTGATTGTTGGTATATTAATCAAAGAGCCAGGTACTTCAACCATGGTTGGTGTGTTGTTGTTGTTGATGTCGTTGTTATTTGCTGGTTTGTTCATCAACAGTGAGGACTTAAATGCAGAGATCAAATGGTTAGAGTGGATTTCTGTCTTCCATTACGCTTACGAATCATTATCCATCAACGAAGTCAAGGACTTGATCTTGAGAGAAAAGAAGTATGGTTTGTCCATTGAAGTCCCCGGTGCCGTTATTTTAAGCACCTTTGGTTTCGACGTTGGTGCATTCTGGAAGGACATTTCGTTCTTGGGCGGCTTATCAGTTGTATTCTTGATCTTGGGATACATTTTCTTGTTCTACTTCACGACTGAAAGAAGATAAACAAACGCATTTCATAAAGGATATATTCAACCGAACTAAAAGAAAAGGAATATGTAAATCTAAAAAAAAAGAAGAAGAATCAAAGAGATACTGTACGTTATTAATAAAAGAAAGTCAAATAAACGTTTTCCGAATTTAATTGTTAGTCAACATAATCTGTTCAAAGATCTGTCGCTTTAAATCATTCAAGTCCAAATCTTTCTTATCGGCATCGAACTCAAACTCTTCGACAGGAATAGGCAGCGTTATTGGTTGATCAGAAGGGTCATGATATGCTTGCAAATACGGATGCTCTAATGCTTGCTGGACAGAAATTCTCTTTGCGGGGTCAAACACCAACAACTTCTCCAACAAATCAATTGCTAACGGATTAACTGTTTCTCTGGCCCTGACCTTGATCCTCCTGTATGGGTGGTTGTTGACAAAATCAGCAAGATCGATCTTGACTCGGTATGGCAACGACTTGATGAACTTCTGTGCCCTTTTCGACTTGATAATCTTCAAGTCCTCCTCCTTTGGGGTGCCCAAAACCTCAAAAATCAACCGCAACTGGTTGATGTAATCCGTGCCGGGGAACAACGCCTTGTATGTCAAGAGCTCAGCGAGGATGCATCCCACGGACCAGAGATCAATCGCGGTAGAATAGTTGGATGCACTCAACATTATCTCCGGGGCCCTGTACCATCTCGTGGCCACGTACTCCGTCAACATGGAGATCCGTGGGTTCGTGTCTGGGTTGTAATGCTTAGCGTCGAGTCTTGCCAACCCGAAGTCACAGATCTTAAGATCACACTGCTCGTTGACCAAGATGTTCGACGGCTTCAAGTCCCGGTGGATCACCTTGGCGCTATGCATTAACTTCAACCCTTTCAAGATCTGGTACGTAAAGTACTGCACGTGCTGGTCGCTCAAAACGTGCGTGTGGATGATGTTGTGCAAGTCCAGCGGCATGTATTCCTGGATGAGGTAGACCTCGTTGAAGTGAGCGTAGTCCAAAGGTTTCTGGACGTCGTACAACTGGATTATATTCTCGTGGTTCTTGAACTTGTTTAAGAGTTTGATCTCTCGCAAGGTACGGAGACAGAATAAAGGTCTTTCAAAAGGTTCTATTTTCTTGATGGCAACTTTGGTTCCTGTGGGGATGTGCACCGCCATTGCAACTATTCCGTAGGCACCTTCTCCTAATATTTTCACAACCTTGAAGTTCTGCGAGATGTTGAACACAACTTGACGGGTTTCTTTGACCTCTGGAAGTCTAGCCATGGTGGAAGATGCTGGTAGTAGTAAGATGGTTGTGGAGGGGACTACATTTTTTAAAAAAAATTACAACACTGGGAGAAATTTCTCTATGTATTTAAACCATGGTTATCCACCCCTTGAGGTTTAGGCTACATTATAGAGTTGAGTTAATTTTCAACATGGATGAGAAAAGAAATTCTTTGTTTTGTGTGTTGCAAAATGAGGCACTCGAAGGTCATCATCCGCTGTGGTCTCAGTGCGCAACTAACCAGGTGTTTCAGAATTTAACTCTGAAACGCACTAAAACTTGTCTTGAAACATATCATTTCAGTTTGACTTATATATATAAACTCTATTCTAAATTACACGCATGATAATAAAACAAATAAACGACTGCAACTCTAAACTTGAGCACTTCTCTCATTCAAGTCTATAATCTGTTGTCTGTTCGGCCAGAACCCCCAACCTAATTGCAAAGCTTGGTGGAGTCTCACATTAAGCTTGTCGGCAAACGTCCAAACCAAGCCTGGGTCCCTCAAGAACCCTTTGCCAATCAACACCAAATCAAATGCGCCTTCTTCCAAGTATTTGTTATCTTCTGCCGGGTCCTGCTCGTACCCGCCAACAGAACTAACCAACAACTTGTCGCCAACGTGTTGCTTGATGGCACGTGACAAGGGAAGATGGAGCGATTCTTTCTTCAGCTTGGCGATGCCGGATCTTGGTGGTTGTCTGTAGTCGTTACCGCCTGAAGAGACATCAAGAAGGTCAATTCCCTTCTCGATCAAAATGTCAGCTAGCTTCTTGGAATCCTCAATGGTCCAAGCTTCTGGATCAGGGCTGTTTTCGGTAGCTGAAATTCTAAGGAAAACTGGGGTGTCGCTGGGGATCTTGGACTTGACGTTGTCGATGACTTCTTTCAAGAACCTGGTTCTGTTTTCGAAACTACCGCCATATTCGTCAGTTCTCTTGTTGGAAACTGAACTGTAGAACTCATTGATGATGTAACCATGGGCTCCGTGGATCTCAATAACATCAAACCCACTAATCTCAACTGCTCTTCTAGCAGCATCGCCAAAGTCATTAATGATACGCTTGATTTCGACTTTAGTTAACTCATTCGGAGTTGGGAAGTTTCCGTTTGGTCTAAACGGGATAGCAGACGGTGCGACAATCTTATCAGGGAACCCGCCAACCGACTCGTCGGCAATCTGCTCCAAGTGCACGTACAATGGCTGACCAGACGCTTTTCTTCCACCGTGGTTGATCTGGATCGCAATCAATTGCTTTTGCGAGTGTGCATAATCAACAATCGGCTTCAATTTCTTAGCTTGTTCGTCAGTCCAAATCCCCAAATCGTGTGGCGATAACGCACCCTCATGCGAAACGGCAGCACTTTCAACAATGGTGATACCTGGACCGCGCGTAAGCAATGCCCCATAGTGGATCAAGTGGTACGGAGTTGCCTCAAAATTATCGGCTGAGTACTGACACATCGGACTCACCCCGATTCTGTTCTGCAACGTAAGCTTGCCGATTTTCAAGGGTTGGAAGATCTTGGGTGCCACTTGGTCCGGCGACTCTTGGTAGAAGGTACCAGCTGGTACTGATTGTTCTGGGACGTAGTATGGCACTTCTGCAGCGCCTTGAATTTCATCAGATGGTTTGACTTCGTAGGAGACTGTCATGGTGGAATGTTGTTGTGGTGGTGGTGGTGGTTGAGATGAAAACTGAAAGATTAGTGGGTTTCCAGCCCTTTAAATACATCCATCTGCTTACTAATAAAATCATGCCACATCTCATTTCGTATACCTTTGGCTGATTGTTTATCTTTAGGGAAAAACTGTGGCCGAACAGACCCCGGAATCCACCCCCATTTTTCTGGCATTTTCGATTTCGGTTTCTTTTTCTTGGTGCATATTTCCGCACCGAGTTGGAGCACAACATCCTCCCCGTTAGAGTAGAAACACTCTTTAGAGCAATGGTGATTGTCTGTGTGGCTGGCGGAATGAGGCACAGCTAGCAATGTGGTTAGGACTCTATCTACTAAATAGCATGCGTGGGGGGGTCTCCGGGAACCCCCAAATCTGATTACTAATTCCTCGCGGAAAATCTAAGTACGGCTTTCCCTTTTTGGCATAAATGCGAAATAGAATTCAAGGTGCATTATTGCTGCGAAATGGAGGTATGAGCTTCGGTGATATTCATTGATGCGTCTTCGTTGAAATTGGCATCAAAGGGTAGGTCGCGCCGTTCGGAGTGGACTAATGGTGGTGTTTTGCAATTATTACTATGGATTAGTCAGGAAAAATTGGCAATTTCCTTTTCTTCTTGAATTTGTACAAAATATTGGCGAAAATATTGGTAGACAAACTAGAAGAACTTAAGAAGCACAGATATGCTTTGATTGGTTGATTAACAAACTTAGGAAGCCAGTGGAAGTGATAAAAACATAATGAAAACCATAGCACTGCAATAAACCATCAAGAACCAGACCCTGTTTTTCCAAATCTCATCACAAGTTTGTATCACTCCCACACCACTCCAAAAACCCCAAACTTTCTACTTCCATCCAATATGGTTCCGTGGTCTAGTTGGTTATGGCATATGCTTAACACGCATAACGTCCCCAGTTCGATCC
>JAJSEA010000651.1:0-12422 GCA_026724345.1 Candida sp. AC06 | reverse complement strand
ACTTCCGAATAGAATCTATCATACAATACATCCAACACTTCTGAAGATATATTGTTAGTCTTTGGCAAGTTTCTTATTTCCGTACGTTTGACGAATGTGGTGATGTTTTGGTAAATTGTATCTCTGTGCTTGTTTCTGTGGTGACTGATCATCTCGTCGTTGACAGTGGAAAACTCTTTGAATGCAGTGATCAATAAATCCTGGAACTTGGAGATGTTCTTGAATTTAGGGTTGGGTGAGTTTGGATGCGCTGACTGATCCAAAGAAAGAAAGTAGTCTTTAATGATGCTGATAAAAGCCCCGTCATCTTCTGTCTTCAACAACTCTTCGCCGTTCTGTTTGAGCACAGCCAACGCCACTTGGAAAAGGGTTTTAGGGCCCTGCATAAAAAAAATGTCCAAAATTCTGAATGCAAAAACCAAAGGCATGGATGACAAGTACAATGACAAAAACCAAGGCAAGGACACCACAGACAACTGGATGTCGTTCTTGGTAATGTGTTCCCACAACATCGGCATCGTGTTTTGCACCAAGCTTTCAAATACTCTCTGGTCTAACAACGTACCGTACATGGTCTTGGAGTAGTACCCAGGCACAATTCTATCACACAAGACGTTCAAAATCCAAAACGCCTGCTCTTCAGAAGTGTAAATAAGCAAAGCGGCCACGACAATGTTCATAGCTTGACAGTAGCCGACTTCCGGGTTCTTCCATGAGTACGCCGTCAACACTCTTCTCAATCTCTCAATACCTTCATTGGATTGATACGCAGCATATTCAGGCAAGGAACGGTTTAAATCTTTCTCAATTTCTTCAATCGCAAACGACTTTTTGTCTTTGTTATCCTCCACCAACTTCAAGTACTCGCCCTGGTTCTCGTATCTCAAGTACATAGACCCACACGTCAACTCCCAAATCTCACCCCTCAAACGGTTCGGCAACCCCACTCTAATCAACTTGTAAAAAATCGGTCTTCTAATAATGGACAAGTTTCTTCCATCCGCTCTAAACAAATCAAACCACATCTTCAACTTTGTCTTATCCTTCGCCTCCTTGGAATTCCCGGGGAACTTGAACGTCAATCCCAAGCCACCGGACGGCATATGGTCAATCTTCTCACTGGATATATTATTCTTGCTCAACAAGTACTCCGAGTAACACGTCTGGATGAAAGGCTGTAACTTGTTCACATTGGGCAAGTTCTTCTTCAAGCTGATGGTCAAGTTCTGGGCAAACTTCTCGCTGTCGGACCTAATGCCCACCAAATACAACGTGATGTTCAACCTGCTGTATGTTATGATCGTCAACGCAAACCCATAATCGCTGGAGCTCGACCGCTCCACCTTCTTGATTGTCGACAAGTGCAACGTGAACGCGCAGTTCTTGCGGTCGTAGGCGTCTCTGAAAATCAAGAAATGCGGTGTCAAATATAGTCTACCCTGCGGCAACGCCTCGTTCTGGTTGTTATTGTTGTACGCATCGTGCGAGTACCCCGACGTGATCTTGATTTCGACGGCCGATTCGCAGATTAACACCTCGTCATCGGGGATGTTGTACGTGTGACAGAACAATTGGTCTCTCGTTAACTCGACATTGTTGGCGCCTTTGTTAGTGTCGGAAAGAACTTGGGTGAATGTGTTGAATGCTTTGTCTCTAAGTGATCCAAAGAACGCCATTGTTAGATGATTGGATTGTGTGTGTGGCGGTGGGAGGAGGAGGAAACAACTTGTGTAATGTATTCAGACGTATGCTTTTTCGTCTTTGCCCCAGGGGGTTTTATAGATACTTGGGATTCAAGGGAAAATTCAATTCAGACGATAGATTAAGCAATAAAAATTAGGCAGTGGGTGTTGAACTAATTCACTCTGGTGTGTTGTGATATTCACTGTGAATCCAGTAATGCTCCCTAGTGGTGGTTGTAATGGCTTGGTAGCTGGCAGTTGTTGATCTCCCTGGAGGGTGGGTGGCATGTAGAAAATTTCCTTAGGTTTTTTTTCTCTGTTTGTTTGGCCTTGGTTGTCTGAAGGTTGTTTGTCTGGGTTGTCCCGTAGTTGCCCACTCTGCAAAAGAGAAGACACAAAGCATTCCACGCACAAAGCCACGCCCACACAGAAAATATTACATACACGTATGACGTCACGTGGAGACATCACGTGTGACATCTAACAAGATCATATAAATAACAACGTCAATTAATAACTATAATACAATCACATAATCTACATAATTTAATTAAACAATATAACAAGTAACAAAAAAAATAACATCTCTCTCTAATCTTCCACTTTGTCGAAATACTTTGCGTAAGTTGCCTCATTGTCAGTTGGACCGTCTTCATCGGTAGCGGAGTTACCATTGGCATGAGAAACGTCACCATTGGTTCCACTAGCCCTGGAGATAACTCTTGAGATGCTTGGCAATCTACTGCCAAGGGAATGTCTCTTTGAACCATGGTGGTGGTGGTGATGGCGATGACCGCTTGGTGACTCAGAAGGTGGTTTCTTATGAACTTCATGATCAACAGTCGAACTGTCTCTAGCTCTTCCTTCCTCTTGCAAGTCGTTCAAAGTCATATACTTCGAATAGTCCGAGATCTGCTTCAATGGTTCATTGACTTCCTTGTGCTTCAGCTTCTTTGGTTTGATGATCTTGTTACCCAAGATCTTACCAGTATGCTGCAAGATCACCTTCACGGTATCCTTCTTCAACCTCTCTGTGAACTCCTGTGCAGACCAGATCTTGTGGCTGTACTTCAACTCAGGCATGTTCAACACCAAACGATGCACATCTAACAAATGCAACGCCTTAGGGGCCGAGAAACTGATGATCAACTGGAACGCATCAATCTCAATGTCAATCATAGACTTGTACTTGATGGATCTAGCAATAATGACACCCAAATCATCCTCCAATTGCTCTTGCTCTTCAGCCTTGGTTCGGTTGAGCGAAGGATGATGGATCTTGTGTCCGGCATACTTGATACCGCCCACCAAACTGTGCTCCTCGTTCGATCTGAACGAGCTGCTGGAACTTCTTGGGGTGGCCGTGCCACCACTGACTTTAGTGTTACCAGAACCAGAACCCAAACTGCTGTGGTTTGATGAGTTCGACGCAACTCTTGTTCCGTTGGACGACGACGATGAGACCTTGCTTCCGTTTCTTCTGGACATGAGTCTCTTCAATGGGTTCTTGGACGCATGCGAAGCAGTCGATCCGTTGGAATTGGTACTTGCGGACTCAGACAAGATGTAATCCTGCTTGGAGTCCAATTCATCGTCGGAGTCACTATCACTGTCTTCATTACCATCATCCGCCTTGTCATCCTCAGGGAACAAGTAGTTCTGAAGCTTCTTTGCAGTAGCGTAATCCAACTCAATCTGCAATGGGTTGATCTCCAACTTGGCATTCTTGATGATACCAATACCACCAACAGCATCCATGGTGGTCCAACTGGCGGTAATGACTGGTTTTTCTGACTTACAGCTCTCCAATTTTTCTTGTTCAGCAGTAACCTTAGGAGCCAACAACTGTGGGTACAACGCATTCTTCAGCAAATTGAACCCTTGAACCATACCAATCTCGACTTTATTGAAACTGGTTCCATCAATACCTCTGTCCTTGACAAACTTGGTGTTGGCCAAGGCGAAATCAATGAATGGTTCTCTGTCGTCATCCAACATGTGCCAGATGACTTGATCGGCCAAGATCTCGAAGGCTTTGGAAGTGACCTTGGAAGATTCCTTGATTCTGGACTGCAAGGTCTTCATGATCAACAAAAGCTCCAACTTCAGTCTCTCCATTTCCAACTCGAGAACATGCAAATACTTCTTTTCTTTGTCATTCAAGTTAGCACCTCTCTGGTCGAAATTCAACAACAACTCCTTGTAGTCACGGATATTTTGTTGCAAGTTCTTGACGCGGAGATCTAAACCTTCAAAGTCGGAAGCATCAGCCAAAGAAACCAACTTCTGCAAACGGTCTTCCTTCTCCTTCTTGTTCTTACTACCAAGTAACAACGTAGTAATGACAAAGTAAATCGTCGAATACTGTGCAGAAGTAGCATTGATGACATACTTGGAAAGGTAGATGACGACTTCGTTACCTTGCTCAATGTTCTTCGAGTTGACAAACATCTTGTTTGGAGACTTGCTGATAACAGCAATGGTGTTTCTCTCCGAGATCAAGTACTCATGAGCCCACGAACCATCATAACAAACCTCACATTCAAACCACGGTGGCCATCTGTTCTCGTCCGTCATGTATCCATGCTTGGCAAACTTGGAGTTTGCTTTACCAAGAACTTCGCTCTTTGTCAACACAAACAATTGTTGATCACACAAAAGAACACCGTTTCTTCTCTCGATTCTGGCCGTCATCTCGTTGTTATCGGATAAGATATTCATTCTCTCCTTCAAGTTAATATCAACGATACGCAATTCCAAGTCTCTGGCAGTGAACACAACACAGGCGTCAGGAACCTTCTTTGAGATCATTTGGAATTGTGGGTGGATCAATTTCACCAAGTACTTGTACTCTGGTGCTTCTTCGTCGGAATTAGCCACGTCGTCTAAGTCGTCTTCGAAACATTCAACAATCTTTTCATCGCGCTTAAAGTCCTTGCTAAATACGTGCTTCTTCAAGTCAACTGGATCGTCAATGCCCTCGGACTCGTTGATCACTCGCTCAACTAAATCAACAGCGTACTTGGTCATGTAGTAGATGTGGTTCTTTCGTTCATGAACTCTCTGGAGATAACTGGTGAAATACTTACTGATGTCGTCATCCCACTTCAACAGCAAGTTGTGGATGATGAATCTGTTGTGGAACTCAACCACCGAGGGGAACGCAGAAGCGTCAGCAAGCTCAGTCAGGGTCAAGTGACTCGTGTATGCTGACAACTTCGAGGTGGTTCTCAGCAATGATCCACTTCCAGCATCATCATCATCTTCACCGTCACTGTCATATTCGTCTGACAAATTGTTGTAGGCGTTGTTGACAACCTGGATCTTTTCCTTCAAGGTCTTGATTTCCAACTCAGTGTTACGAATATCCTCTTGATACTCAGGACCGTTTTGGATCTTGTACCTTCTCAACTTCTCATCAGCTGCTTTCAAATCATCTTCCAAGGCGTTGATTCTGTCCAACAAGATTCTACTCTGCACTGCGGCAGGTTTGTCCAAATCCATGATACAGTCATGGATAGGCTCGTTACCGAATGGGAAAGGTCCTTCTTTGTGCAAGGTAAACTCCCTGTAGTAGCTAAACTTAGGAGAGTGGAAGAATGGCAACACTTTCAATTTTGGATATGGAGACAATGTTTCTCTAACTTCCAATTCGACAAAATCTTGCGGATCGATCCACGACAAATCACCGTCTGGAACATCCACGCTCTCCATCCACTTCAGGAATGTCGCTGGAATCATGCTGCTGTTGTAAGATGAGCCGTTGGTGGACATGTCCAGACTTGACGTTTCACCATTGTTCAAATAACTCATCAACTTACCACTGATTGAAGTATCGCTGAACAATGCATTCATAACACGAACATCAGCGTTTTCAATGTTGACCTCAGCTTGATACATCTTCAAGTGTCTGGTCTTTGTAGTTCTGTTCAACTTCTTGTTCTCATGAGTAACCCACTCTTTTCTTTGATGAAGATCAATCTCACAAATGTCAAACTTACCCTTCAAACCAGTGAACGCAGTCTTGCTCTTCTTGCTTGGAACATTGGTGGTCGAGTGCATGTACAAGTGACAGATTGTCACCGGGTCAAAGATCAACTGGTACTTCATCGTGAACAAATGAGGACTAAACTTGATCTTGGGCTTCTTGACGGTGTCCTGACTGAACAACATACCTCTCTTGATAGGTGGTGGCGAGTAATGTGCCACACTGTCCCACCAATAGAAGAAGTGGTGGAATGCCAAAGGCGTGAAGTAAGCGGCGTTGTGAGCTCCACCTTTATCTGATTTCGAAATGACAGATAACGCCATGTGCACGTAATCTGATCTGTACCCTTCATAAGAATCAGGATGGTACTCGTTGATTGGGTTCGTGATTTGCACTTCATAGTGAGGTTTAAACTCATGGACTCTCAATTCTTGATCCGAGAATTGCTTCGTTGGATGCTTGTTTCTCTCAAACAACATACCCAAAGTCCACTTGACCTTTTCATTGGAACTCAATTTGATGACCTGCTTACTGAACTTCTTTGCCTCCAAATCAACATCACCCTGAGGATCGTCCAAGTCATCGTAGAACAAACTCCAGACATTCTTCTCTTCGATAGAGTAGTTAGGGATAGCAAAAACGAAATCATCACTCGTGATCGTCACCAAGTCCTTACTGTTGATGGTACCATCGATCTTCAATGTGACGTTGTTCTTCCAACAGAAGACAAAACCGGCACTCTTACCAACCAATTCATGTGGGTCTCGACCACTCTTCATGTGCAAACACAACTCGTTGGCAACATTGAACTGAACCTTACCGTGCAACGTCAATGGCATCTTATCCCACCAACCAATCGGACTGTCGTCGATTGCGGGTTTCGAAAAGTTGTGGAACGCAGCACCCATGGCGGAAAATGCTGGCTGGTATGCCTTACACCAACTGATGGAACAAGCACGGTCGGTGTTCAAATCACAAACCATATCAGCAGCAAACTTGACTGGCTGCAATGTTCTTGGGATGTACACCGAGTAGAAGTTGTCCGACTCGCCGTTGTCTGGAACAGCCGGTGAGAATGGAACATAAATGTATCTCAACTCCTCTTGTCTGTGGTACAACTGTTCGTGGATGACCAAGTTTGTCTTGATGTGAACAGTAGGTTTCGAAGGGTCGCTGCTTCTGGGGAAGGACGCCACCGGCAATGGATAGTCCTTCAAGATCATGTAGAACTTGCTTGCTTTAATCTCGATCCACAAAGGCGCCAAAATGGAGTAGACCAACTTCGGTTGATGCTTGGCATAATCGTACAAGAACTTGTCGATGTCATCGATATGCCCCTTATCCAAAATCAAGTCAACGTCTCTGAAAAGGGCGCCAGTCAAAGGTGGACCATGGTTGAATTCAACAATGTCGAACTTGTTCTTCATGACTTCACTGACATCATTAGCACCCCAAAGAGCCTCACCACGGTCTTTCCAAATACGAGTCTTGGTGTCTCTGAAGATCCTGAACTTCCTGTACCAAGCAGTACTAAAGTTGGTAAATAATCTTTGCTTAGCAGCGGCGATTCTCTCTTCGGCGTCACGCTTGGAGTAGACGTCGGTAGGTGGAATGAGCTGATCGCTGCTTTCGTCGATCGTTTCAGCGCCATCCGCTTTTCTGCGTCTGAAAATTTTCTCCTTCAAGATGGAAGCACCATTGGAAAGATGGTTGCAGCCTTCAGGTGACTTGCTTCTCAACGGACTGTGGACTCTTGACAAGATAGAATCAGTTCTTCCTCTGCCATGAGTCTCACTGCCTGAAGGCGATGCGCTCCTTGTGAGCTTGCGCAAGCTAGAGTTCGTTCTGCCTCTGCTGTTGGAAGTCTGTCTAATTGGAGCAGGAGTATCCGACAACTCAATCTGGTCTTCAATGTCACCAGTGGCACCAGCTCTGATTTCTTCAGCTTGTCTCTCGAATGCTTTCCACTTGGCTAATCTTTCTTTCTGTTCAACTCTACCCAACTCGTAAATCATAGCCAACTCGTTTTCAAAAGCATCAGGCTCTAATTCCAAACCTAACACTTGGGTCTTGATGTGGATGTGAGGGAAGATCAAAGCATGTCTTGCCTTAGGGAAAAGTCTTTCAAACTCATCGATACCCCAGTTGAAGTACAAGAAATTGTGCTTGAGTTGTTTGATACTCTTGAAGAAAGTAATAAAGTTGTCAATGACGGTATAGAACTTGAATCTATTAGGAACACTGATTCTGAAAGATCTCATGACGATTTCAAACTGCGCAGCGTGCATGGACTTGGCGAGGTCGATACTGAACTTTGGTTCCTTGATAATCAACATTCTGGCCCACAACTTAGTACCTGGGTCAACCACGTACAATCTTGCGTTTCTGATAGCTGCAGATTTCAAAACCATGACGTTCTTCAATCTAGCGGTGTCAAACTCAAGCATCACATCAACTTGACGAGGCAATCTAATGACAATAGCCACGGAGTCTAAATTCACATCAAGCTTAAACTTCTTCTTTGGACCGGTGATGATCTTGATTTGCTCCTTGGTACAACTACTCTCGATAGTTGGCTTGAATCTCTGCAACATGGTCTTGACGTAGAAGGTAACCCAGAGGAAAAACATATCGATTCTTCCTTCAATCTCTGGGACGCTCAACGTCAACTTGTTTGGATCCTTGTCTTCTTGACGCGAGCTGTTGGAGATGTAGATTTCAGGGATCCCCAACACACTCTTGACTCTTGCGCTGGTATCGTCGGCGAGATCACCTGGATCACCATCGTTGAGATAAGGTGCGGAGTCGATACTGGACAAGTCACTAACTTCAGAATCGCTAGCTTGGCCGTGCACTTGGGTGACCTTGTCGAAATCTTCAATGAATTCCGAAGCATACTCACTCAATGTGAACACGTGCAATGATGTCACCTTTGTTTCAACAAACTCTTTCTGGAGCTTGTAGACGAAAAGAATGTTAGCAATCTTCAACGACATACCTCTTCTGAAATCTGCTAAGTCTACTTCCTTGTCTAGCTCGTTATCGAAAATCTTATGATGTGGCAATCCTTCTTTGATACACATGTCAAAGACAACGTTTGAGATGTCAAACTTTACAGTGGACACGAAATGAGGCAAGATCTTGAAGATCTCTTTGAATTGCTGGTCTGCTGGCAATGGCTTGATCTTACGTGGATCTGGTCCGGTTGGTTCTTTCCACTCAATGCCATTTCCAGAACCCTTTCCAGCGTCAGCACCAGTAGTGAGTCTCCATTCATCGTACTTCTTGTTGAAATGAAGTCTCTGACGGTTCCTGAACTGTCTGACCAAATGGAAAATCAAATCGTTCACAGACTTCAACTCAAGACTCTTACTCGTGAACTTGAGGGAAACATTCTTGTCAATCAAATTGTAAGCAGCCAACAAGTTGACCTTGTTGAAATGGAATCTGTTGCCCTCACCTTCAAGTCTAGCATTCTTGAACTTGAACAAGATGTTGAATGTCGAAGACATTTTGGGTCTGGCAACCGCAAGCAGTCTGTGTCTAGTGAAAATCTTGAATGCAAGTTCCAGGATTCCAAACGTGATCTTCAAGTTGTCCTTGGAGTACCTGTTGAACTTGGAACCTTCCTCGGCTCCCAATGGTGGCACGTGAAGATTGACTTGGGTGTTAACAACAGTTAGTCTGCTCGAAATTGCACGCAACAAACTCGAAGCAATGTCTAATTTCAACAAGATGATTTCCTTCTTGTTGACACCAGTGGCATGACTCATTTGCTTCATTCTTCTCTTCATCATCTTGTCTCGCAAGAGCAACAACACAATATCTTGCTGATCGTAGTAAAGATCCACAATTGGATCCGTGATGGTGAAGTTCAAATCAAAGTTGATGGTTTCCTCTGAGCTTCTGTCGTGAGAAAGCAACGATTGAGCCACTCTCAAGAACTGCAAGGGACAGACCTCATAGGAAAAGTTGGCCGATGGCAATTCCAAACATTTGGTACCGATATGGTAAAACTTGAACGACGTGAGATACAACAACAATTTGAGGTTCAAGGTGTCGTCATCCTTTTCAATCTTATCAAGTGAAAAGACAAAGTTGGATAAGTTAGCACTCAACTTGTGGTGGGACAATGTGAAATCTTCAAGTCTGATCTCAGTGGTGCAGTACACTTGCATTAGGTCACGCAAGAAACCTTCATACTTGATAACATCAATGACCTTGGTGGGGATGGGATCTTCGGAAACATCCGCCGCCGTCTGCTGTTTCTTGACCTTGTCTGGTTTATGGAAGTAATCCAATGGGATGTTCAATCTACCAATCGACAACGAGTTCTTGAAATCGGACAAGTAGACGAAAACCTTGTTAGCGTCCTGGCTCATACCACAGGACGAAACCGTCTGACAATTGATGTAAAACTCGACATTTCTAAACAAACTGACTTTGTTTGTCTTGTCCTTCTTGTCAAACATCGACCCGTTGAACAGGGTAACTGTGAATCTGGCCTGGTTGTCTTTCTCGATTTGGCAGTCAAATCTGATATAGTCGAGGAACGCCACATAGTTGCCAAGCAATTTCTTGTGGATAATGGAGCACCTAAATAAATGGACGTTGACTCTATTGATGATTCTTGTTTCGCAAAAGTACTCGTAGACCTTTTTGGGCACTTTGAAATGTAATTCATTGGCGAGATTGATTTCATCAAGCTTCTTCTTTTTCTTTTTAGGTTTGGCTTTTGAAGGCACGAGAGACCCGGATTCCGCGTCATCCTTGATGGTGATGGAAAGATCCACGATCTCAAGATTGACCAATTTGAACCCGGAGGTGTTGTTTGTCTTGAAAATGTTAAACCTCAAGGCTAGCTTTCGGATGTAGATAATGTTCTTTCTTGTTTTGATGGTGACCCCTCTCAAGGAGAACAAGCCGATGTACTTGATAGTGACATGGGGGATCAAATTGAGCAAAGCTAATAATCCCACGTAGACAGCGGCAAATCCTGCCAATAGTAGATAGAAGTTAACCATTGGTGAAGGAGTTTAACAGAGGGGAGGAGGGTGGTAGTAAGTGATTGGGATTGGGATTGTGGTATTGGGTAATGGACGGCTGATGTAGTTGTAGTTATGAAATCTGATGCAAAGAAAAACGTATGTAGGAATTGGAGCAGCAGTCGGTAGGAAGTAGAAATAGGATAGGGATAAGAATAAATTAGAAAAGAAATGCCTTTGAGTGGACTGCAGAAGGTAGAAGTTATCAGGAGTGAACAATGGACGGCAGAGGGGGCAGTGGTGGCGGTGGTGGTGGGAGTGAGTATTATTTTCTTAGTAAAGAACTAGTAATTAATGTTTGACAGAAGGGAGCAGAAGAGAACACAGAAGCGAAGGAAACCAAGTAAGGATAGTTTTAAGTTTCCGAATCTTCCTTTCCTTTCCTTCCTTCTATTTAGTTTGCTTTTTGTGATGAGCCGGTAGAAATATACGCAGGACATTTTATAACCTTGTCCAATTATTTTTTCTCCGTCCCAATTTCGGCCGTTCTGGGCGCGCGCTCCGTCGCCCCCCTGGAATGGAAGGTCCGCCCAAAAACCAACAACGCCGCCCGCCTCTGTCAATCAATCAATCAACCAGCCAGCATACAATGGACATTCCGCACAAAGAAAAAAATTCTGTAACCCTCGGAATTACCTACCCCGGAACCAGGCGCCCATTACTGACACTTTCCTGTAATTCCGAGGAACCAGTTCGGAAATATGCCGAAGTCAGAATTGCATGTTGTTACATGATCACACCTTATCTTACATTTGGCAGGTATTCTAGAAACGCTTCACTCAAGGGGATCTTACCATAACCCCAGGGTGCTCATGTGAGTACGTCAAGTTATGAGCCACACTGAACTTCGTTATGCGATGGTAGATTTAGATAGAAGTAATACTCAGAACTTGCATTACAGGTACATGAACAGTTTTCATCAAGATTTAGTCAAGAATCTCCTACAAAACAAAATTACTTGGTAGATCGTAGGGGCAGTTCTAGACCAGAGGTATACCCTAGTATATAAGCTTAAGCATACGAAACGAAAAGTTTACCGAAAACTGAATTAAACCAAACAGAAAACAGAAAACAGTAATTAACCAAACTAGGAACATCTCATCCCCCCTCCATCGATCGAAGCACGGTTCGGGTTTATTCCACACCCCTTTCCCCGTTCTTCCATCCGTCGGCTAGCGGAGTGTGATTTCAGGTTCTCCAGGTGCATTGAAATTGCTCGGGAATATCGATTGTTAAAAACTAACTTTACGCCCACACAATGGCGTAGAACAACAAGAGGTTGAAAAATTACTGCATTAAGAAGGTTCTACTGCTGGAACAATATCCACCAGTTCTATTCACGTCAAGAAGGAGACTTTATAATTAGAAACACTAGCGTTAAGAAAAAAAAAGTACTTTTTGACAATCTTGAAGAAGAACGTTTGTGCAATCTTTACTCTATGAGAAAGCGAAAAGTGGAGTTCCTGGAATGAAATTGGTTATGTCACTACATACGTTTTCTCTCTCTCTCTCTCGCTCTCTCCCATTAACTTACTTGATTTGGTTATAGTTTCTCGCTAAAGGGTTTGTACCCAACCCACGGAATCAGCCCAGAAGAAAAGACCCACGTGACCAAATGAAAGGGTTTTCTACGAGTAACTTCCTAAGCTCGAATTATGCAGCTCGTGCGTCAACCTATGTGCAGGAAAGAAAAAATCCAAAAAAATC
>JAJSEA010000650.1:0-12451 GCA_026724345.1 Candida sp. AC06 | reverse complement strand
CAGATTGGGTTCTGTAGGTAGTCCAGAGCCTGGGCTCCGTTGGTGTTTCCGGCACGCTGGGATGCGTCCATTAACCCCTTTTTGGTTATGATGAATGAAGTACCTATGGCCAACGATGATGACATGGCCAAGGCAAGCCCGATGTATTTATCTTCCATGGCGATGGTATGAGTGATGTTATAGTATGTGTGTGTGTGAAATACGTAATGTGTGAATAAATGAATCAAAACAAACAGTGAGTCTAACCCAAGACAAACTAGTACAAGGAGGAATAGCAAATAAAGTAACCCTGTGGCTCTTGAGAAGACAACCGTGGTTGGATGTGATAGTTTCAAGTTTTTTCTATAATTGGTTAAAGGAGTGAGAAAAATCCACACACACATACACAGCAACAAACAACAAACAACAAACCACCAGAGGCGACAACAAACAAAACCGACAAAGTGAGCAAAGCGAGAAAGTTGGTTTCGTGTTCAGTTTCAAAAAAAAAGAGCCTGCCATGGCCATGGCCTAGATGCAGGAACATACAGAAAAAAAGACGTGTCCCCATCTCAGAGGAAACATGACCGTGGCTGAATAAAACACCCATCTGGGCTTAGCAGCAGCACCAAACAACCAAACAAACAAACAGGTAACGTGATCTCAGGCACGTGCAACACATTAACTCCCCACCAAACAAACCCAGCTGCAAAAAAAAAACATTGCAATGTCCCTCTCTCCTCCTCCTATGCCCCTTACTCCAGGAATGTAATGCAAAACAAGAGAACAAAAAGATTCTCTGTTGATTCTGTGCTGCATCAGATTTTTCTTTATGTCGTCTATTTTTTCTCTCTCTCTCTCTCTTTCTTTTTGCAGCCTTATCGTCAAACCAGCTTCTCCCGCCACAACAATGATATCATTCCTGTCCATATCCAAATACATCTTGACCTTCATCCCCGAATTGTCCGCCGTGATCCCTATCTTCCACTTCTACCGGTACTTCCTAACCAGTGTGTACTACACCATCACGCATTTCAACTACCAGACCTTCCAGAAAGAAATATCAAAAATCATCTTTAGTTTCTACAAGAACGAAGGATCCTTCTACGACTTCTGGTTCAGCTGCAACATCATCGCCATCGTCACCAGCGTCATCTGGATCTTCTTGAAATACACCGGTGGCAATGACGAGAAGTCCTATAATGCCTTCGTGGTGTTGATCATCACGTCCTCGTGTCGCTTTGCCAGCGTGTTGGTGAACCAGATCACTAATTACTTGAAGTCGTTCCGGTTCAGGTATCCGGTAAACTCACCGCGATTCAGAGCCAACCCGGCGTTGCTACAGTTCTTGCAGCAGGATAATACATGCATGTTGATCATCACGGAGTTGATATTTGAGACGAAGGAGAGCACTTCCAAGATTGCGTTATTGTTGCTTCATTCAGTGTTTAGTTTGTTGGGCGTGTTTGATTTCGAAATCACAAAGAGATCCATCCCTTATAGAAACTACTTCCTTTTTGTGTTTGGTGTGTGTGAGAACTGGTTGTTGGCTCAGTTGTGGATCGAAAATGCTAAAAGCCAGGCAATTTTATATTCTCTATGCTATCTATTAAAATGGTACGGTAACACAGCTAGACAACCAGTGCTTTTGGCAGCCAGTTTGGTATCACGGTTCCTCATCCGCGACGAAGTGCCCAAAAGGGAAACCAGCAAACGTATTGCGTCCTTTGGATTTGACTGCTTTAGCATTATCAGTGATGCAAATTAGTTTCTAGAATTAGATAAGTCTTCTTTCATAGCTTGTAGCCTTTCCCAACCTGGTGAATCTTCCCACATGTCTTTACCTTTAGACATCAACGATCTGACTGTAGTTCTGGCTTTGTATTTCCAGTCTTTGCAAACCACATCGCCTGCTCCGTGCTTACCTGGTAACTCTCCAAGTGACTCGAATGCACTGACGAGATCCTCACAAGCATCAACAACTTCATTCCATACGGATTCACTGGACTCTAATTCAGGGTTGTGCACCATAACTCTATATGCCTTTTCATGGTACTCCAACGCAGCCCATGGTCTCTTTCTCCACAATTCAACTCTGGCAACTATTCTCCAGCAACGTGCTGACGAAGTGATCACTTTGGGCAAGACATTACACACCAAATCAATGCACTCACTCTGGAAATGGGTCAATCTTGCGCCTTCTTCAGTTGGGTACTGCTCTGACACAAGAATCTCAACTAGTTTCTCCAATACGGGGATATCAATGGATGCGTCACCCTCGTCTTTCTTGATGTCAATCAATTCTCGACATGCTAACAACACGTCATTCCATTCATTGAGTTTAATAGCAACAAGCATGTAGTTTTCGTAGATTCTCCAGGACTTTCTATTCTCGCCACCGCATCTAATAGCTTTCTTCAAGGCATTGAAAGCTGGTTTGGTTTTGTCTAGCTTCAATAAAGCACTTGCCAAGTTTGACCATGCATACGAGTTAGTTTCGTCAAGAGACACACATCTGGTGAATGCTTCGGATGCTAATTCAAACTGCTGAGATTCGAGTCCGCAACAACCGTAAAAGTACCAGTTCTCATAACTCAATGGGTTGACAGAAAGACAGTCGTACATGTTCTTCACGGCTAGCTCGATGTTCTTTTGATTGTAGTAATAATGGGACAATGATGCCTTGGCTTTGGCGTAACGGCCAACTTCCCATGCTTTCTCCCATAACGATGGGTCTTGTCTGATATCACCAAGGATGGAGATTGCTCTAGCATCATCGGGGTGCGTTTGCAAACGGCTAAGCAAGATTTTCTCTGCTTCAGCTTCATTGTCAACAGCAGCGTAACACAACGCAGCTTCACAATGCATCTGCAATCTTTCGTAGATCTCAATGGCAGATTTCAAAACACCCAAAGACATGTATTTCTCTGCGAGTTTAGCGTCCATGGACCACTGAGGTAACAATGGCAATTGATGGATAAATCTGAGTCTCAGGGCAGTCACGGCATTCGGATCTTCTTGTTGAGCTTCTGGTATAATTCTGGTCTTGATCTTGATACCCATTTCTTCAATCAACGACGTCATTTGCAAAATACCTCTTTCAATGGTACGAGACTTTCCAGTTTCCAATAACGATCTTTCCCAAAGTGCACGTGAGAAAATAGTCCAGTTGACTTTTCCGGCAGTTGCATACAACACTCTTCCAACCAAAGCCATCAATTCTTCTTCAACCAATGGATCATTGGCTGGGGATGTCTGTTTCAACACAGTCAATCTCAACAACAATTGCAAGTTATCGAGGTTGTTCAAAGTTGGCTGGTCGTTTGGATCAAGCTCTCTCAAGTCCGCCGGTATGTTTTCTTGCTTCATTGCTATCGGGAGGAGTTTTGCCTCTTGGTCCTCTTGATCTAGCAACAGCGAATCAATCCGCACCCTCTTCGTATCTTGTTCAATCTCAATATCAAGATCTTCCAAAGATTCATATTGTGGTTTCTCCAAAAGCAAGTCGGAGTCCAAGTTGAAACTTTCGGGTGCGGTAGTGTCCACATCATAGATCGTGGTGATGTTACTCTTAGCCAAGACAATCAAGTTGGAGGTGAAGAACTTCTGGTACTTGGTTCTCTTTGCTTTAGCACCTGATAACAAAACCTGCAATTCGGAAATCGTTTTGGCTTTGGTTAACGGCAGTACCGCAGCATGCTCAGTTGATGAGTGAATGTGCACCCTGGCGACTTCCAACAAGTACTGTATTTGAAGCAATCTCTCTAGTTCCGGCGAATCTGTTGGTGCAAGAACGTTGATCAATGAGTTATTAAGCAACAAGCCACATATTGACAGTATGATGCTTGGTGGCTCTGAAACCACGGATGAATGAACTTGTAAAGCTCTGACTCTCCACCAATTAAGCGAGGCTCTAACTGGATCAACTACTCGAGATCCTTTGGAGACAAACTCTAATAGCTCAGTAGTGTTCTTTGTCACTTCTTTGTTGAACAATGAGTACTCATATGGAGTCTCGGCCAATCTTTCAAAAATCAACTCAGCCAATATCAAAAACACTGGCTCTTGCATCAAATCATACGCTTGCTGGCCCTCAATATTCAATAGGCTAATCACATCAGCTTGTAACTTGGTAGGATCGGCATTTGGGAACAACAACGAAATAGCGGTAATTGCCACCTGAGGACCCGTGAAGTTTGCCTGTATAAACAACTGCAAGCACGCTACGCCCAAGATCTGAGAACACACGGTGCCTTCCTCTCCAAAGAACTTGTCATTCGACTGCACCAATTTGTCGACATACTCAGCCAAGACTTGGATTAAAGGAGTCTCTGGGTATTTGCCCAAGATGGCTTTTAGTTCTGGCAAGTGAGAAACTTCTTTGAAATCGCCGACTGCTAAAAGAGGCTCGGATCTGCCTTCTAGTATCCTTGCGATGGACTGCTCGACGCGGATGTCGTGGGTGTTGGAGAATGATTCCGGTGGAACCAATAACAACAATTGGCTTAACTGTGTCTTGAGTGTCTCCATTGGTTGCGTGATGGGGAGGGGGGAGTTGTAGAAAGAAGAGATGGATTGTAGCAGCACTAAAACCAAGGGAGAAGAAAATTTTTTTTTTACAACCGGAATGACGTCTGGAAGATCTCTGCGCTTCCACCGCGATAACCCCAAGGAACAAAGGTTTGCAACATGTGTTTGTATAATACTAAATACGAATACTAAACACTTTCTCTATGTAAATGCCAAAGATTAAATAACATCAAGTGATAACAAAATTGATTAAAATAAAAATGAAATCTATAAGAATAATAAAAAATAAAATAACGGTAGCTCAAAAGCTAACTGCCAAAAAACGAGAGCCTCTTCTTTGCCGTCTCCCCATTGAAACTCTCGGTTCTCTTGTACTCGCCGGACTTTCTACTCCTGCCAGGTCTTCTCAATGAGCTTCTGATTTTAAGTCGGTTCATGTGTGATCCATTGTCGGGGTTCTCGTCATCAGAGGCAAAATCAATAACCTCTTCTTGTAAGCTCAATTGGGAAGGAGTGTGGGTGGAAGATGCGACTCGTTTCTTGAATGGTCGGTTTTGTTCGGCACTAGGTCTGCTCTCTGTTGGCTTCAACTTTGATTCATCCATATCAATAAGCGAAATGTCAGAGACATTCCGTGACTGGTTGTAGACAACAGATGGTGATGTGCTAGCAGACACTAAACCAACCTCTAAGTCAATTAAATTTGATTCCTGAATATGTACTTTGGGCTTCTCTGGCGCGTCCGCGTTTGCGAAAATACTAGCAGATGACTTGACGTTTGTAAGTGGTGGAGCGGCAATATGTGGAGGAACCGCAGATGGAGCCGGAGCTGGAGCTGGAGCGGCGGCCGGATCTGCAGGAGACGTTCCACTTGCGTACTGCAAATATGAAAACGGAGCAGGTCCTGGTGCAGGTGCAGGTGCTGGAACCGGTATTGGCTCTGGAGGATTAGTAGGCGCAACTGGTGCTTGTGGTTGTGACTGTAGCTGCGGTGGTTGTTGTGGTTGAGTATGCAACTGTGCCTGTTGTTGTGGAGGTGAAGGCACTGACGCAACCTGTACTGGACGTTGTGGTGGGGGTGGAACTGAAACTACTGGGACCTGTTGCTGTGGTGGTGATGGATCGGAAGTTACCAGCGCTTGAGCCTGATGTTGCGGTGGAGAAGGAACGGCAATAACTGGGACCTTCTGTTGGAGTGGCGATGTATTTGCCTGCACTGGTGATTGAGACGCGTTAGAATCTTCCTCCAGTTTCACTCTATAGCCACCCCACGGATTGTTTTTCTTGGATTCAGTATGTTCATAGTTGTTTTCTTGTTGAGGAATATTTGCGGGTTGTGTGTATGGGAATGGGTTTCTATTACTACTCTTGTTTGGTTGGGTGATTGGTCTTGGCTGTTGCTGGTGGTGGTGGTGACTGTTGCTGTTCTCAACTTTCAATTTTTCGACGTCACGAGACAACCCAAGCAAATCATCGTCGTTGGCAGGTGGTTGTTGTGGTGGTGGATTATCAAACTGCTCTTTGCTCTCAACAACCGGTGAGACAACAGCACTTGAGAATATGTCGTCGGCTAATTTTTCCGCTTGTTCCTTCTTGTTGCACTGTTCCTGCGCTTCCACTTTATCAAGGACATCAGTGCTCTTAGACGAAATCGCATCAGATTGCGAGGTCTTCATGCTCGTCAGTCTCAGTGGAGGTGCACTCTTTTGGCTCACTGCATCCGGCAAGTCAAACTCATCCAATGACGGATACCTCTGCTCGGCATCTTCCAAATTCTCAATTTCGGCGATATCTTTGGCCAAATCGTCGTCCAGGCTGAATCCAGCAAGTGATTCTGCCGATGATCCGGCAGTCATACTTGAAGGTACCTGGAGACTTGCTCCCTTGACCTTCGGTGACAACTCGGATGTCGGCGCAGTTGTTTGTGCCTGAGGTGTTTGATACTGTTCGTCGACGCCATCGTTGAGCTCTTCAGCTTGCACTGGCACTGGCACTGGCACTGGCACAGGCGCTTGAGAGCTTGTAGCTGATGCCTGGGTTGCCTGTACAGAAACTGGCACTGCTTGATCCTGTGGGGGCAAGACGTTCTTCGAGTTGGCAAGTGCTTGTTGTTGGTAGTACATTTGCTTCTGTCTCAAAAGCTCATTCTGTTTGTGCACTTGGTATTCGTGTAATGCCTGGAAGTTGTATGGACCAGCGTTGTAGAAGTCCTTCAACTTCAAGTTGGCAAAGTCAATCTTCATGACTTTGCAAACCAACATGGTGACTTGCACGATATTTGGACGGAAGAACGGGTTTTCCTGGAGCATGATGATTATTAGGTTCTTGAGATCGCCAGAGTATTCGGGTAACGGTGGGAATTGGAAGGAAGCATGCAAGATGGCTATATCTCCATTTGCTTCAAATGGGGTGGTGTAGTAACACAATTTATAAAGGAAACAGCCCAACGCCCAGATATCCGCCTTCTCGTCTATTGGGAACCCCCTGTACAAATCAACCATTTCGGGGGCTCGGTACTGAGGGGTGGTGTGGTAAAGGATGTCGTGGCTAAGGTAGTTGAACAGTTGTTGGTCCTGGGGCGCCATTGTCGGAACTGTGGTGGATCCGAAGTCACATAACTGGAAGCCGTTTCTCGAATCTATCAACACGTTCTCGATCTTGATATCCCGGTGGATCAACTTCAACTTGTGCATCTCGTATATCCCCTGGCAGATGTCCAACATGATTTTGAGTATTTGTGGTTCAGATAATTTTGTTTTGATGTGTTGGTTCATGTAGTCCAATAAAGATCCGTTCGGGCATAATTCCATCAACACCAAGACCTGATAAGTTCCGTTCTCCAATCTTTCCGCATGGGAGTCGTAGTATTTGACAATGTTCCTGCTGTGACGCAAGGTCTTCATGACGTCAACCTCTTTCCTTAACTCGTTCAATCCGTTTTTGTCCTGGAGGAGCACTCTTTTCAAGCAGGCAATGTTGGAGTCGTTTTCCGGCGGGTCGATGGTAACCTTGTAGATATGGGCAAACCCTCCCTCGGAGAGGTATTTGACAACGGTGGCCTTGTGCTTCCCGACCTGAAGGGATGTGCCTTCGGCTAGCTTTGGAAAGTTCCCCATCTTGGCAGCCGTGACAGAATGAATTGCTAGAATGGGATGGTATTAGGTTTGGACAGTGGCGTAGTTGGCAAAGAAAAATGAATTTTCGAATCGAAAATTAAGTACCAGCGAGATTGATACACTGGAAGGAAGAAAAAAGAGAGAGAGAGAGAGCTCTCGCTCTCCCTGTCGTGTGGTGTGGGAATCTGGGCGCCACAAAGCAGACGAGCCAACCGACGAGTGGGCGGGCGGGCGAACGAAGCACAACGTCATTCACTCCATCCATCCAACCACCACCAGAATAGGGGACCACTTTCCAGGGGGGCAACCCAAAAACATCACAGCAAAAAAAAAAAAAAATCACGACAAATGCCAGAGGGGACAACGCTACATTTCTTTGTGTTACACATACTCCTACACCAAATCTCTCGATTCCGCTACTCAAACTCCTGTTTATAGATGCTCTGGATCTCCTCGTATGTGAAAGGAACAAAGATCATCTCCACACCAGCAGAACTCTTCACCAACTGACACATCTTGTGCTCCACGTACTCTTTCAAAAAGGTACGGAATGTTATCTCGTTGGACGTGATGAACTCGTTCAAACACTTGTTGAAAAGCTCCTTTAATTCGACCGCCACCTTGATGTTACCCTTCAATCCGATTCGAGCGCCTTCCGATGGAGCGGCCCTCTCTATGTTCTCCAACTGCGCAATCAACAACTCTCTGTACAAGTTTCGGTGATTCTCGGTAAGGGAGCGCAAAACAAATTTCGCCCCTAATCCGCCGACGTATTTCTTGGATCGGCCAATGTTCAACACGTCCTTGAATGACGATTCTCGTTGGTATGACGAAAACGTAGTCAAGTCGTGCCAGATAAAATTCATATTCTTTAGCTTCGACAGATCCCATAACAACGGAGCGTTGATGTGATCGGTAGACGACATAGCCCACACCTCGGGGAGCGCCATTAGTTGGCCGAGTAACGTTTGGATTTTCTCTACTCGAAAGGCTTCACCGTCAAGGTTATGAACTATCAACAAGAGCTTCGGGGCGTGAAACCCGCGTTCGGGTACTGGCTCTCGTGATTCTTCCAAGTAATTCACCACAAACTGCACCGTTCCCGAGCTATGCTTGGGGATGTTCACGTCTGGAACGAGGATAGATCCAATGTCGTTGATCAACTTCCTCGTGTTTAATCCCGGGTTATACCCGTTTATCACGAGCACCTTGGGTAACTCTTCGCCAACAACTTCGGCCCACCAGTTACCAAAATAGTTCTGTGCAAAATCCTTCAAGATATCGATCTTGGATCCAATACCGTAAAAGTTGAGGTTGAACCCTTGTGTCATTTCAAAACACCACTGGTGGTACAAATACTTGTGCAACTCCCAGAGTTCTTGTTTGTGATGCAAGCTGATGTTGTCGCCTAGTTTGACCAAATTGTAGAACTCGCTGAAATCCAATTCAGGCGCAACAGAGGATAACGAAGTCGTGGGCATCTTGTATCGCCTGCTCTGCTGTTCGAAATACCCTTCAGCACCTTCCAAGAAAAACACCTTGTCGTCCAAAAACCTGCCTTCTTTGTACTTTCCGGGGTCAACACCATCAAAGTATTTTTGCAAGTACTCTTCGTCAGCAATGTTCCCATCCGCGTCAAGTCTGGGGATTGGGAGCGGTTCAAAAATCATGGACTCATCTTCTTTGATTCTAGACTTGGGTATCCCACTGATCGCGGGCACGGAGTTTCTGTCATAAATCTGATCAAAAATTGAATGTAGATACTTTGCTGGAGGTTTAGGCAATGCCGTTTCATTTGCTCTTGGTGGAACTGAGGCCTGCTTCTTCTGTGGTCTCAACAATTCGTCATCCTTATGAAAAATACTTTTGACATTATCTGCCACCAGCTCACTCCTTCTTGGTCTACCTCTCTTTTTCTTCAAACCAGGATAGCTCTTTGCCTTTAGGCTGGTCTCTGACTTCTTCCTGACAGCTTTCAGAGTTGCCTTCTTGACTTCAAATTCCTCGTCACTGACATCCTCCACAAACCCATCCAGCTCCTCAGCGTCATCGCTTACGTCCTCTTCATCGTCAACGAACTCTTCGCTGCTGCTGTCGCTGGCATACTCTGGCAGCTTCAGACGGCTCTTGTTTCTCACATTTCTCTTAGGTGTTGTCCTCCTTGCTATATTCTCTGGCTTCACTGGTTTTGGAACAACCTTAGTCAAGTCAATCTCTAACTCAACGTCCATACCATAATTGACCCCGTTGTCATAAACCTCGCCACGTGACTCCCTGATGATTCTCTCTGCAAGAATTCTGTCCTGTTCGTCAAGGTAGTCATCCCCTCCATCATACTCGTCCATTAGCCTGTTATAGAGACTATTATTGGCTCTTTTTCTGGCTGACTGGTCGAGATCATGTGCTGACCGTTTTTCTGGCGATGCCAAACCTGCCCTACCGTTCGGTGTTTTCACAGGTGAGAATTTGAACTTGGGGATTCCTGGTGACGCAAGTGATTCTAGCCGGCGTTTAGAAGGCGATCTGAATGGACTTTTCTGAGGCGTTTCCGGTCGTGACATCTTGGCGGAATCTGCTGTGGTTGTTTGTTCGTTGTGGTTGCTGCCTGTTCCGACGTGTTTGACTTTTTTCCCATCCAGCCAACTTGATCGCCGTACTGGGATATCAACTGGCGTGAAAAAAAAAAAAAAAATCTAAACTTTGCATCATCTCGTTAGTTACAACCCAGACTTTACCAACTACAATAACCACCACCTCCCCCCCCCCCCATATACACAACACATCTTACAATGTTGACCTTCTGTCCGAACTGTTCCAACATGTTGCTTATAAACATGGGCAACGATGGCCTCAACCGATTCTACTGCTCGACGTGTCCCTATGTGTTCAAAATAAGCGGGCTACAGATGTATGACAGGAAGAAGTTGCGGAGAAAGGAAGTCGACGACGTGCTTGGTGGAGAAGGAACGTGGGATAACGTGGACCAGACGGCTGCTCAATGTCCTATAGATTCGTGCGGTGGTGATAAGGCATACTTCTTCCAGTTACAGATCAGATCGGCGGATGAACCGATGACTACGTTCTACAAGTGTGTAAAGTGCGGACATAGATGGAAAGAAAACTGATGTGAATGTACGTTATATTTGCGGTGTCGTGGATTTCAATTTGAACTGGTTCCAATTGCGCTTGTCCTTCGATAATTCAGCGGAAACAACTTGGATTCGGTTGTTGTCGAGGAATGGCGATAGATGAGCGCAGCCAGTGGCCGTAAGGGTCTGATTCCAAGTGTCACAAGGTACGTTCTGTGATTCACTCACCATCTCTCCCTCCTCATACTCCTCTTCGTCAGAATACGTCCTGACTTCCTCGTAGCTCGACTCGGATCCATAACTACTCGAGTGGTAGTCTAGTTTGCGAAACACCGGGTTGGCACGTAGCGTCTTATGGTACTCAATAACCTCTTTGAACTTCTCCTCGTTCCTCCCCGCAATCAAATTCTGCAACTTGAACTCTTTCGATAGCATCTTCTTCGTCTCCTTGGTAGCACCCCTAGGTATCAACAGCAACTGTCCCTTGAACGGTCTCTCCGAGGCCATATGCACGAAATCCACCTCATGCAAGCACTGGGAAAACGACCACCTGTTAATCGACGCCACGTCTCTGTCCAATATCTGCGGTAAAGGGTATCCGAACCGTTCAAACTTATCGAGATCAAACCGGTGGTTCGTGTCCCCAACACACAAGTCGCCAAAGACTCGCGCCACAGTGAATCCGTTCAACCAGGTGGCTCGTGACTCCGTGCAGGGGTACACCAGCCGTGGTCGGAACAAATCGATAAAGTTCCTTGTTTCTTCAAACGACGAGTGGCGGGAAAACATCAACATTATACCTGTAGGTAGTAACTCGTGCTGTCCCTTCGGTAGAATCCACTGTCGTCCTTCGTGCTCAAACACTTTATGGCCCCGCGATGTCGTCGCTAGGCAGGTGAGATCAGCAGGGTCGATGTCGGACACTCGACGCGGTAGACACTGGCCAGCATAGTCAATCACGTTGAAGTTGATCGCGTGCTTGATGATGATGAGAACGGGCACCGGGGATCTGGGTGTTCCGACGTTGAATATCGGGCCTGTTTTGAAAGACGTCTTGATAGGCGAGTAAAAGTCCCGATGTTTCTTAAGTAGTTCGTTTCTTCTCGTGACGAGATCATTCGCCCGAAGTTCACCATCGAAATAATTGACAATCTGGAACCATGCTTCTTCTGACCCAGAGACCGCATCAATAAACATAAACTGGATCTCGTCGTCCACGGGGTACAATTTCAACAACTCGATCGTAGCATAGACGCCCTCGCTGTTGGGCATGATTGAAATGTACGGCTCACCACGGTACGAGAACGTCGTGTCGATGTATATTTGGTCAAGCACCTTCAAGCCCGTTATGTACGGAAACAAGTAGGTGTTTTTGATCAACGTTGACGCCCACCATGCTTCGGCCCTGATGTCACCTGTCGCGAGCACCGCTTTGTCGATGCCTTCAAGCAAGAACATGACTGATCCGGGACAGTGGTACGATGGAATCAACGTCACTGTGAGCTTGCACACCCGGGTCTCGATCTCAAATGGCTCATTGTACTCCTTGGCTACGAGGTACGGTAGCACGGGCTTGTACCTGTCTTCTAGGGCTACGATCTCTTTTGTCAACGATGAGCAGTAGACTCGTCCAAAGAACGACTTGTTGAGTAACCCCTGGAGGTGATCCTGGTGGCTGTGTGTTAGGAGGAACACCTCACCGCGGTTGTTGAACTTGTCTAGGTATACACCAGGGAA
>JAJSEA010000649.1:0-12457 GCA_026724345.1 Candida sp. AC06 | reverse complement strand
GTGACGTCTTGTTGTCTACCGACTTCAATCGTGCTTTCTATTTGGTCGGTCAGAATTGGCAATATTTTCGGAAGTGCAGCATTATGATGATCATCGTCACTGGAAGTATCTGGCGTCTCCAACTCTTCGTCATCTTCGTCATTGTCTTGCTGTTGCTTAGGAGTGCTGTCCTCAATATCAACAAGGATCACATCGTCGTCAGCATTGCCGTTATCAGTAGTCGGCACAGAATCTTCGTCAATCATTGTGACGTCATGGGCGTCAGCAGCGACATCTGTCCCCAAAGAAGAACCCACGGACTCTTCCCTGTGTTCGATAACTAAGTTATTGGCTTCGTCTTCATCAACCTTAACCTCGATAACTTCTCCTTCCTCTTCTTCCGCCCCTTGAACTTCCTTAGTTTTCAGAGCTTTCTCTGGTTGTCTAAAGTTAACCGGCTGCGATAAGGGAAGAAACGACAAGTAGGCCAACTCTTTGTTTGGTTGCACGCATCTTTGGTTGCTGAAGATCATTTCTTCAAACAATCGGCGCAATTGGTAGATGAACTGACTAGATCTTTGCACCTCGGATTCTTCGACTTTTCTACCACCCACTTTTCTATCTTCCGAGTAATCTGCAGCCTTGTAATCTTTCTCGTTGAAAGTCAAGATCAAATCCCTCAACGGCTTGATACAGAAATAGTACTGCAACAAGGAATTCAAATAACAAGTGTTCCCAATATTATCCAAACCTGCGGGCCAGTTTTCAGCAGGAAGCAAAGAAGTGTCTATCTTTCCAGTTTTGGCAAAGCTGAAAAGTATCTCTGACTTTTTCACTTCAGCAATCATAAGGAATGCGCATCTTAACAAACGGACATCGGATTCTTCGATACATTTATTCTGGAAAGCAGTTATGATTTCCGACTCATTGGCTTTGTTGTTGAGACCAAGAAAGTCATAAGCTTTGGTAATAGTGAGGTCATCCATAGCAGGAATCTTGACGAGATCTGGCATTTTGGTCTCCAAGTAATTCAACAAGATATAACTCTTTCTGTGAACTGCCACAGACAACAACGCTTTATTTAACAATGAAATCTCGTTTGCTTCAGCGTTGAAACCGTTGCGCTGGAGCAAGTCATCCAACTTAAACTCATACGCAGTGATTACCACGTCGTCTTCAGTTATTTCCTCAATGGACAACTCGTCAAGTGCCAACCCTGTAGGCAACAACTCTCTATGAATGAAATCGCTGAGCTTGTCTGACTTCTTGATAGTGGCAATTTTCCTTAGATGGTCATTGAAATACTGGTAGTTTCTCGGATCACTTTTAATTTGAGTTCGGTACATGGCAATAATGACTTCGTCGTCAATGGTGTCAATGTCATTATTCTCGACTGCCAATCCAATAATCTTCATGGACTCGAGGTAATCACTAAACCCAACTAATTGGTGCTGTCTGAAGTAGAAATCAAGCTTGCCATTGGAGAAACTATGGCTGCTGCTGCTGCGGAAATTGCGAATCTGTTTCAATGAATCAACATAGTAAAGGCTATTTGTTGGGTCTGACTGCACGGATAACTCAAAGCACTTTATAATCAACTCATCGGAGAAGTAAGCGGACGCGCTGAGGCTAATGAAAAATGGAAATCTGTTGGAATAATTGCTGCTAAAGTTGGTAATGCTCATATGCTTGTCAAACTCAACAATCGTATTGAAAACTTGTGACATCGTCTCTGAAAACGAATACAGGTTTTGGAATTCATTGGCGGGTATATTGAGGTTCTTTGCAAAGTAAATCAACTCTAGGATCTTTCTAATGTACGACTCTCTCAAGCCAGGCCAATTGTTCAAGTTAGGGGGCACCACTTCGTCACCATTCAGAGTGAATGACAATTTGTCAAACAACAAGTTCACATCTATCTGTGCATCCATGACTGTGTTCTTGAGACTGATGGTTTTGATTGTGTCCAGTGACTTCAATGTTACTGGCCCCTTCAACACTTTGATCAATGTTTTAATGCAGTGAATGGAGTTTGGGATTGTTTCAGGAGACAAATTAGGATGCCTCTCGGTGCCTGCCAAGTATCTTTCCTTAATTATTTTTTCATCCGTTAAAGGAACCAAGTCTTCTTTACTAAACTCTGACTTGAACAAGGTCACTCTTAAGATTTGGCCATTTGGGGAGTTCAAACTTCGGTAGAAACTGTCATCAACAATACGTTCGGCGTCATTGTTGTTGTCGTACAATAATTGCAAGTCATGAGGTGAGACACGAGTCTTTGGAATCACATGGTACTGGTGTTTGTCAATGATCTTGGTCACGAATGGGTTCGAGTTGGTCTCGAGTGCAAGTATCCTGAAATGGTAGATGTGTTTCTTGTTATCCAGTAATAACCCTCTGACAACGTACAACACTTGCTGTGTTTCAGGGTACTCCAACTTCTCAACTGATCTGCAATAATCTAAATCATTATTAAGTATCAAGGTGTTGTATGGAAGGACGCTGGAGTCAACCACTCTACTTAGTTCTTCAGAATAGTCAATTGGCTTGCTGTTCAACAAGCTGAAGTTGTACATTTCTTGCACGGGGACAGTCCATTTCAAGTCATCCAAGATTCTATTCAAAGTCTTGAACGGATACTTCACCAACTCCTGGTTAAGGATCTTTGTACGCAAATGCAGCAGCAGCAGCAGTTGCAGTTGCAGTTGATCTGGCGGTTGCTGAGAGACCGGAGTGGACTCCTGTGAAGATTCTGATGCTGCTGTGGCAGAAGATCTGAAGGGATTGTTGGGGTGGAATTGGTTTGGTGGGTTTTCCGGAGAGTTGTTTGTTGGCACAGAAGCTGGAGATTCGTCATCTGAATCGTCATCAATTGGGTTGCCGATGTTGTCCAAGGAGTGTGACGAGGGGGGTGTGTTCTTGTAGGTATCTGGACTCATGGTTGAGCAAGTCAAGTGGCACCTGGTGTGGGTAGATGGGTGGTCTCTGTGTGGTTGCCAGAAAATAAAAAAGTGGGCACAGTAGAAGAATAAAAAAAAAGTGGCAACCAAAAAGATTTCGTGTATATTATTAATGTAAGAGAGTGAGAGAGTGAGAGAGAAAAAATTGTGTCGATATTCGCAATACAAGAAAAAAACAAAAAGCAAAAAGCAAATCAAGGGAATCTGCCCCCAATTGGGCGTGTGCATGTGTGACCATCGCTGTACTCGTCGCCGTAGCCTCCAGTCGATCTCGCTCTAGCCCCCCTCGAGCAGGAAGAAAAAAAAAAAAGAGAATAAGCAAACAGAAGAAAGTGAAAAATTTCTAGAAACACACACGCCCAACCAACAAAGAAATCATGTCCCAGCCACAGGCTATAGATTTTGAAAAGATCAAGAATTCATCAGATGGGACTGTCTCCGGCATGCTAACCCTGGGGTTCAACGAGATCGTGGTCAACAACCCCTATTTCGCTGCCGGTGGTGGCTTAATGCTACTCGGGACAGGGCTAGCATTGGCCAGACTGGGGATAGTCAAGGGGTCAGGCTTCATCTATAGACAATTGTTGGTCGATCTAGAAATCCCTTCGAAAGATCGGTCTTACCCGTGGTTCCTAGAGTGGATGTCACAGTACAAGCACAGAACATCGCGCCATTTGGCCGTGGAGACCAATGTCATAACCCACGATAACGGTGCCATCACAACTAACTTCTCCTTGGTCCCTGGGCCAGGTAAGCATTTAATCAAGTACAAAGGAGCCTACATGTTGGTGAACCGTGAGAGATCTGGGAAACTATTGGACATGACGAGTGGTACCCCGTTTGAAACTGTGACTTTGACCACCCTTTACCGTGATCGCAAATTGTTTAATGATTTACTTAGTGAAGCGAAAAATTTGGCATTAAAAGCCCGTGAAGGCAAAACCGTCATATATACCTCGTGGGGCCCAGAATGGAGGCCGTTCGGACAACCAAGGTCCAAAAGAATGATTGGGTCCGTCATATTGGACGAAGGCATAGCCGAGGGCATTCTTGAAGACGTCAAGGATTTCCTTACCAGCGGCGAGTGGTACCACAAGCGAGGCATTCCCTACAGAAGAGGTTATTTGTTGTTCGGACCACCAGGTAGTGGTAAAACCTCCTTCATCCAAGCATTGGCCGGTGAATTGGACTACAATATTTGCATTTTGAACATATCCGAGAACAACCTCACCGACGATAGACTAAACCATTTGATGAACCACATACCGAACAGATCCATATTGCTCTTGGAGGATGTGGATGCGGCTTTCAACAAGAGAGAGCAGGTGACCGATCAAGGTTACACCAATGGTGTCACTTTCTCGGGGTTGTTGAATGCCTTAGATGGTGTGGCCAGTGCCGAAGAGTGCATCACGTTCATGACAACCAACCACCCAGAGAAGTTAGATCCAGCATTGCTTAGACCAGGTAGAGTCGATTTCAAAGTCTTGATTGATAACGCAACCGAGTACCAAGTCAGACGTATGTTTTTGAGATTCTACGAGGATGAAGAAAAGTTGTGTGAGCAATTCTTGAGCAAGTATAGAAAGTTAGGCTTGCAACATGTCAGCACCGCACAATTGCAAGGGTTGTTTGTATATAATAAGAGAGACCCGCAAGGTGCCATTGACATGATTGAAACTTTGCAAAACCCAAACGCTGTATTTAAATAGACTCTTGTATATATTAGAAACCCGTCTGCTTGTTTATCCGCGGTACTTCTTCGCTAGTTTGTCGTTGGCATTCTGTAGCCTCTCTTCTGTCACTTCGCCTTCTTCACCAGCACCGCCGTTTGCTGAGTCTCCTCCTTCCTTTATCAACTCGTTAAGGTAGTTCATGTATATTAGATAGATTAGGATATCGCAGTTGTCCAGCTTGATGGTTGCATGGGAATCATCACCCGAATTAAGCTTAGATCGTAGTATTCTCCTGAAGTTGGCCTGTTTGTATGTCTTTCTGTTCTTCTTGATGCCTGCCATTTGTTGTGCTTGCTGTGAGGGTTGTTGTTTCTGGTGGTTATGTGTCGATCCCCTTCTGGTGGTGATAATTTGTGGTTGTCAAAATTTCTGTTGTTGTGGGTTTGTCTCTCTAGGCAGGATTGATCCAGGCACACGCCCACACCTTTAAGCTGGCGGGTTCTTTTCTTTTTCTGTTGCTCGGTTTTGTAATCTTGCTACACCTAATAAACTTGTCATTAAGTTATCGCCACGAGTCAACACTTAATTTTTTTTTCTTTCTTTCTTGCTTGCTTGCTTGATTGTATTGTATCGCTGACTGTATTACCCCTTCATTATTTGGTCGATCTACTATCTGCCTGTTCTATTTATTATAACTACAAAGAGATACCGCTCCTTTTAGAAGACTATCTATCCATTTTATCTACCTTCCTTGTGCCCTACCCCTCGCTCAGTTCTAAGCATACTCAAATATATCAGCAACAGAAGAGAGAACCCCCCACCCCTTTATGCAAGTCATGAAAGCAACGTTCCTTGTCAACTTCCTCGTCCTTTCCTTCCTATCCACATTAGCAAGCACAATTAAAATTGAAAATGAACAAGACCTCCAGGCCTCCTTCAACAGAGTAAAAAGGTACCTCCCCATTAACGATGTCTTTGAAGTGAATCCGGAGATCGCTGGCCGTGCGAAGCCTGGCAAGGGGGGCAACGATAAAGACGGAGATAAAGATTGCCCTCCGTGTTTCAACTGTAATCTCCCAAACTTTGAGTGTACCCAATTCTCCCAGTGTAACACGTTCACCGGCCATTGTGAGTGCCAAGATGGGTTCGGTGGCACCGATTGTTCAGAGCCATTGTGTGGCTCCTTGGGTGATGGAAACTCAAAACGTCCAATCAGAAAGAAGAAGGAATGTGTGTGCAAACCAGGCTGGACGGGTATCAACTGTAACTTGTGTGAAGCTGACCATGTCTGTGACCAGTTCATGCCGGAAGGGTTGAAAGGAACTTGTTACAAGGACGGTATTATCGTCAACAAGTTGCACCAAATGTGTGATGTCACCAATCCAAAGATTCTTTCCATCTTGAAGGGTCAGATCCCACAAGCCACTTTTTCGTGCAATGCAACTTCTGGTAACTGTAACTTCCAATTCTGGATTGACCAAATGGAGTCATTCTACTGTGATTTGAACAAGTGTAAGTTGGACTATGATTTGGCTGCCAACACAACCCACTACAACTGTGAAGAAGTCGCATGCAAGTGTTTGCCAGACAGAATGCTTTGTGGTCAAGAAGGGTCTATTGATATCTCGGAATTCTTGACAGAAACCATACGGGGTCCAGGTGACTTCACGTGTGATATTGCTAACAAAAAGTGTCGTTTCTCGGAACCAAGCATGAACGACTTGATTCAAAGCGTCTTTGGAGATCCTTATATTACATTGCAATGTAAGGCTGGTGAATGTGTCCACAAGAGTGAAATCCCAGGTTACACGTTGCCAGACAATCCAAAATTGACGCTTGGAAATATCTTTGTTATCATTGGTGTCTTGTTGATTTGTATTTTGGTAGTGGTTACCCTTTTGCGCAACATCAGTGAATCGGCATTGTTCAAGAAACCAGGATATGAACCCTTGGAATCTGATCCTAGCGTCATGAACCAGAATTTTGAACCAACCACGCTATCTTTCGAGAACATTAGCTATGAAGTTGCTGAAGGTCGTCAAGTTTTGAATGGTGTTTTCGGATTGGTCAAGCCTAGAGAATGTTTGGCTATCATGGGAGGTTCTGGTGCTGGTAAAACAACGCTCTTGGACATATTAGCTGGTAAGAATAAAGGCGGCAAGATTGGCGGGTCGATATTTGTCAACGGCAATGCCATCGATCCAGAGTATTATAAGTCAATCGTTGGGTTTGTTGATCAAGAAGACTATTTGATTCCTACCTTGACTGTCTATGAGACCGTCTTGAACAGTGCTTTGTTGAGACTTCCAAGAGAGATGAGTTTAGCCCAGAAGCAAGCTCGAGTTATTGAAGTCCTTAATGAGTTGAGAATCTTGAACATTAAAGATAGAGTTATTGGATCGAACTTCAAGAGAGGCATCTCTGGTGGTGAGAAACGAAGAGTTTCCATTGCATGTGAGTTGGTTACTTCTCCTTCTATCTTATTCTTGGATGAACCAACTTCTGGTTTGGACTCGTACAATGCCAGGAACGTCGTTGAATGTTTGGTTAAATTGTCTCGTGATTATGATAGAACCGTGATCTTCACCATTCATCAGCCAAGAAGTAACATTGTTTCATTGTTTGACAAGTTGATTTTGCTCAGTGAAGGTGATTTGATTTACTCCGGTGATATGATCAAATGTAATGATTTCTTCACTAAGAATGGGTACAAGTGCCCTCTTGGTTATAACATTGCTGATTATTTGATAGATATCACGGTTGATCACAACAAGATTGTCAAGGTCACCAATGCGGATTCGGAAGTTGTTGGTGCTTCTTCTACCGACTTGCATGATGCAGATATACATGCTGCCTTCTTGTCGAACAGAACTGCCAGTCAGGAAGACACCACCAGGGAATGGGAACATTTTGCTGTGCACCGCGATGAGTACAATACTGATATTATTGGACGTCGTACTTCCAAGACGGGCGAAGAGGAGACTATTATCCGTTTGAGAAACAAGTTGCCAACGTTGTTTGGTGAGTCATCATTGGCCATTGAATTAAGGGGAGAAATAAGTTCTGGTAAAGAGAATCCAGTTCCGGTTGAACGCAACATCAAAGATATCAAAAAAGCTACTTTGTTCACTCAATTTGCCATCCTTGCCTCAAGAACATTCAAGAACTTGTACAGAAACCCAAGACTTTTGTTGGCTCATTATGTGTTGTCGTTAGTCGTTGGTTTATTCTGTGGTTACTTGTACTACGATGTTTCAAACGACATCAGCGGGTTCCAGAACAGACTAGGATTCTTTTTCTTTTTGTTGGCATTCTTTGGATTTTCTGCCTTGACGGGTTTGCACTCATTTGCCAGTGAAAGAATTATTTTCATTAGAGAAAGAGCCAATAACTACTACAACCCATTGAGTTACTATGTGAGCAAGATCTTCTGTGACATTGTTCCTTTGAGAGTGTTGCCACCAGTGATTTTGATAAGTATTGCTTACCCATTGGTTGGCTTGACCATGGAACACAATGCTTTCATCAAGACGATCCTTGTCTTGGTGTTGTTCAACATTGCTGTCTCCCTTGAAATGTTGATTGTTGGTATATTAATCAAAGAGCCAGGTACGTCAACCATGGTTGGTGTGTTATTGTTGTTGATGTCTTTGTTATTTGCTGGCTTGTTCATCAATAGTGAAGATTTGAATGCAGAGATCAAATGGTTAGAGTGGATTTCTGTCTTCCATTACGCTTACGAATCATTGTCCATCAACGAAGTCAAGGACTTGATCTTGAGAGAAAAGAAGTACGGTTTGTCCATTGAAGTCCCCGGTGCTGTTATTTTAAGCACCTTTGGTTTCGATGTTGGTGCTTTCTGGAAGGACATTTCGTTCTTGGGCGGCTTATCAGTTGTGTTCTTGGTCTTGGGATACATTTTCTTGTTCTACTTCACAACTGAAAGAAGATAAACAAACGCATTTCATAAAGGATATATTCAACCGAACTAAAAGAAAAGGAATATGTAAAGTTAAAAAAGAAAAGAATCAAAAAGATACTGTACGTTATTAATAAAAGAAAGTCAAATAAACGTTTCCCGAATTTAATTGTTAGTCAACATAATCTGCTCAAAGATCTGCCGCTTTAAATCATTCAAGTCCAAATCTTTCTTATCGGCATCAAACTCAAACTCTTCGACAGGAATAGGCAGCGTTATTGGTTCATCAGATGGGTCATGATATGCTTCCAAATATGGATGCTCTAATGCTTGCTGGACAGAGATTCTCTTTGCAGGATCAAACACCAACAACTTCTCCAACAAATCAATTGCTAACGGATTAACTGTTTCTCTAGCCCTTACCTTGATCCTCCTGTATGGGTGATTGTTTACAAAGTCAGCAAGATCGATCTTGACTCTGTATGGCAACGACCTGATGAACTTCTGTGCCCTTTCCGACTTGATAATCTTCAAGTCCTCCTCCGTTGGGGTGCCCAAAACTTCAAAAATCAACCGCAACTGGTTGATGTAATCCGTGCCGGGGAACAATGCCTTGTACGTCAAAAGCTCAGCGAGGATGCAGCCCACGGACCAGAGATCAATCGCGGTGGAATAGTTGGATGCACTCAACATTATCTCGGGGGCCCTGTACCATCTCGTGGCCACGTACTCCGTCAACATGGAGATCCGTGGGTTCGTGTCTAGGTTGTAATGCTTAGCGTCGAGTCTGGCCAACCCAAAGTCACAGATTTTAAGGTCACATTGTTCGTTGACCAAGATGTTGGACGGCTTCAAGTCCCGATGGATGACCTTGGCGCTATGCATTAACTTCAACCCTTTCAAGATCTGGTACGTGAAGTACTGCACGTGCTGATCGCTCAAGACGTGCGTGTGGATGATGTTGTGCAAGTCCAGCGGCATGTATTCCTGGATAAGGTAGACTTCGTTGAAGTGGGCGTAATCCAAAGGTTTCTGGACGTCGTATAACCGGATTATGTTCTCGTGGTTCTTGAACTTGTTTAAGAGTTTGATCTCTCGTAAGGTACGGAGACAGAATAAAGGTCTTTCAAAAGGTTCTATTTTCTTGATGGCAACTTTGGTTCCTGTGGGGATGTGCACCGCCATTGCAACTATTCCGTATGCACCTTCTCCTAATATTTTCACAACTTTGAAGTTCTGCGAGATGTTGAACACAACCTGACGGGTTTCTTTGACCTCTGGAAGCCTAGCCATGGTGGAAGATGTTGGTAGTAGTATGATGGTTGGGGACGGGACTACATTCTTTTAAAAAAAAATTACTACACTGGGAGAAATTTCTCTATGTATTTAAACCATGGTTATCCTCCCCTTGAGGTTTAGGCTACATTATCGAGTTGAGTTAATTTTCAACATGGATGAGAAAAGAAATTTTTTGTTTTGTGTGTTGCAAAATGAGACACTCGAAGGTCATCATCTGCTGTGGTCTCAGTGCGCTACTAACCAGGTGTTTCAGAATTTAACTCTGAAACGCACTAAAACTTGTCTTGAAACATACCATTGCAATTTAATTTATATATATATATATGAAAACTCTATTCTAAATTACACGCATGATAACAAAACAAATAAACGACTGCAGCTCTAAACTTGAGCACTTCTCTCATTCAAATCTATAATCTGTTGTCTGTTCGGCCAGAACCCCCAACCTAATTGCAAAGCTTGGTGGAGCCTCACATTAAGCTTGTCGGCAAACGTCCAAACCAAGCCTGGGTCTCTCAAGAATCCTTTGCCAATCAACACCAAATCAAATGCGCCTTCTTCCAAGTATTTGTTATCCTCCTCCGGGTCCTGCTCGTACCCGCCAACAGAACTAACCAACAACTTGTCTCCAACGTGTTGCTTGATGGCACGTGACAATGGAAGATGGAGTGGTTCTTTCTTCAGCTTGGCGATACCGGATCTTGGTGGTTGTCTGTAGTCGTTACCGCCTGAAGAGACATCAAGAAGATCAATGCCCTTTTCGATCAAAATGTCAGCTAACTTCTTGGAATCCTCAATGGTCCAAGCTTCTGGATCAGGGCTGTTTTCGGCAGCTGAAATTCTAAGGAAAACCGGGGTGTCGTTTGGGATCTTGGACTTGATGTTGTCGATGACTTCTTTCAAGAATCTGGTTCTGTTTTCGAAACTACCGCCATATTCGTCAGTTCTCTTGTTGGAAACTGAACTGTAGAACTCATTGATGAGGTAACCATGAGCTCCATGGATCTCAATAACATCAAACCCACTTATCTCAACTGCTCTTCTAGCAGCATCGCCAAAGTCATTAATGATACGTTTGATTTCGTCCTTAGTTAATTCATTCGGAGTTGGGAAATTACCGTTTGGTCTAAACGGAACAGCAGAAGGTGCGACAATTTTATCAGGGAACCCGCCAACCGACTCGTCGGCAATCTGCTCCAAGTGCACATACAATGGCTGACCAGACGCTTTTCTTCCACCGTGGTTGATCTGAATCGCAATCAATTGCTTTTGGGAGTGTGCATAATCAACAATGGGCTTCAATTTCCTAGCTTGTTCGTCAGTCCAAATCCCCAAATCGTGTGGTGATAAAGCACCTTCATGCGAAACAGCAGCACTCTCAACAATAGTGATACCTGGACCGCGCGTAAGCAATGCCCCATAGTGGATCAAGTGGTACGGAGTTGCTTCAAAGTTATCGGCCGAGTATTGGCACATCGGACTGACCCCGATTCTGTTCTGCAACGTAAGCTTGCCGATCTTCAAGGGCTGGAAGATCTTGGGTGCCACTTGGTCCGGCGAGTCTTGGTAGAAAGTGCCAGCTGGCACTGGTTGTTCTGGGACGTAGTATGGCACTTCTGGAGCGCCTTGAATTTCATCAGATGGTTTGACTTCGTAGGAGACCGTCATGGTGGATTGTTGTTGTGGTGGTGGTTGAGATGGAAACTGAAAGATGAGTGGGTTTTCAACTCTTTAAATACACCCATCTGCTTACTAATAAAATCATGCCACATCTCATCTCGTATACCTTTGGCTGATTGTTTATCTTTAGGGAAAAACTGTGGGCGAGCTGACCCCGGAATCCTTCCCCCTTCTTCTCGCAGTTTCGATTTCGGTTTCTCTTTCTTGGTGCATATTTCCGCACCGAGTTGGAGCACAACATCCTCCCCGTTAGAGTAGATACATTCTTCAGAGCAATGGTGATTGTCTGTGTGGCTGGCGGAATGAGGCACAGCTATCAATGTGGTTTGAAGTCCATCTACCAAATAACATGCGTTGGGGGAAGGGGGGGTCTCTCCAGGAACCCCCAAATGTGATTACTAATTCGCCATGGAAAATCTGAATACGGCTTTCCCTTTTCGGCATAAGTGCAAAATAGAATTAAAGGTGCATATTGCTGCGAAATGGAGGTATGGGCTTCGGTGATATTCATTGGCACGACATCTTTTGAAATTTGCATCGAAAGGAATGTTGTGCTGTTTGGAGTGGAGTAATGGTGGTGTTTTGCAATTATTACTCTGGATTAGTCAGGAAGAATTGATAATTTCCTTTTTCTTCTCAAATTTGGACAAAATATGGACCAAAACTTTGGTAGAGAAACTGGAAGATCTTATGGTGCACTGACATGTTCTGAGTGCTCGACTAACAAACTTAGGAAGCTACTAGAAGTGATACAAACAGATGATTGTCACAACACCACTATATACCATCAAAAAACTGCTCCGATTCATCCCAATCTCACCACAAGTTCGTGTCTCTCCCCCACAACCTCAAAAACTACAAACTTTTCACTTCCAACCAATATGGTTCCGTGGTCTAGTTGGTTATGGCATATGCTTAACACGCATAACGTCCCCAGTTCGATC